>MU186414.1:29693-48465 GCA_016904865.1 Pissodes strobi
TTATTGTGTGCCAAAAAATTTTGCCACTTATTGTGTGCCAAAAAATTGTTGCCACTTATTGTGTGCCAAAAAATTATTGCCACTTATTGTGTGCGAAAAATATCTGCTCTTAGTGGGTATAAATATTGTCGGCCACTTATTGTGTGCTTGAAATTTTGCCACTTCTTGTGCGCGAAAGTCTGGCCACTTATTGTGAGCCAAGAATGCCGACTTATAAAGTGTGCATACCTAAATGTTGTCGGTCACTTCTTTTGTGTCAAAAATGTCGCCAAAATCTTGCCACGTACTGTGTGCAAAAAATGTCTGCACTTAAATTGTGTAGAAATTCACTTATTAGTGTAAAATGTATTTTACTTAAGACAATAAGCAGAATTTTTTCTCTTTTCTATAGGTAGAATTGAAGTGTATTTTACATATTCCGTATTTTGATGCGTTTTTGCTTAATAAAACGTGAAAGACTTCAGGTTATAGAAGGTAAATATTTCTTACAAGCTCATCCTCAGATACGGAGTCTTCTTCGGATTTCAGTTCTTGTAATGGGGACTTAGGTGAGAAGTAGCCAGAAATTTGAGAAGAAAGGAATCCAGAGATGGTGGCAAGTACATCAAAAATAAAACAGATCTCGGGATATGATCCGGTAAGAATCATAAAAACTGGACCATCGGTAAATGAGGAGACAGCAGCATATTGGCTATCAATTTTAAAGAATAGGTTAAATAAGAACAGTAGAAAGGAACTTATTAATAAACGTGCTATATCAGCGAATTGTTTATTATTACAAGGCCCTAGAGTTAATGAGGAGGTATCTGTGATGCTTCCCGATTCTGCAGTGAGGCAAGAAAATTTCTTTAGTCACAGTCAGAGCCAAATTGGTGCAGGTGTAAGTGCCTTGGTAAATCCAATCGAAAAACTTATAGAACAGGGGGATGACAGCAGTGAAATATTGCAAAAAATTATTAGCGGACATACATCATACAATATCCGTACATAGGCGTTTTTTGTTGTCAAATTTTTTGGATGCGGCAGCAAAGAAAGTTAGCGAAACAGTTCAGTTGGTTGATAACTGGCTATTGGGGAAATTTTTCGCAAACTGTAAAAGCATCAAAGGAATGCACAAAGCTGGCCCTGGGTTAAAGCGAACTATGCCTCGCCCGCGGCCGGTTACAAAGTTTAGAGGTCCTTCAGGAAATGCTATTATAAATGCTTCTTTAAACTGGAGGCGCCAGGTTTTGAGGAAAAGGAAAAAAGAGAAGGGAGGAGGAAGGCAGACCCAAGCTCATCAAGAGATAGTACCGGGGTGCTCAAAGGCAGTAGAGGTATAATATGCTGGTAGACTTTATTTTATTAATAATTGATATATCATGTTCAATGATAGCCCAATTGTCTTAAATTGGATAAGAGGTTATAAAATAAGATTTAATACTTTTCGTAGGCAGTCTACTATTCCAAAGAGAGCCCTTTCGAATAATAGCAAGTTTCAAGTAAAAAAATAAAAAATCAGGAAGTGTTACGAATCGGAGCTATATGTCCTTGCACACATTGTGATGGTGAATTTGTATCTAATTTTTTTTTTCTGATTAAGAAAACAAAGAACCAGTGTCGATTTATTTTAAATTTGAAGGGTAAATATATTTTTAACCTCCCCATTTTCAACTGGAGGACTATAGACGCTATGCCATGGTGTTTACATGTCAAGAATCGATTCAAAGGACGCTTATTTTTTAAATAGGATGGATAATAGTTCTAAAAAATATTTAAGATTTCAACATAATAATATGCTTTTCGAATTAATTGTTTGCCAATGCGTTTAAGTACAGCTCCATTTATTTTTACATAATTGTTGAAACCGGTTGGTACTTATTTTCGAAAAAAAAAAGGCATTATAGTGGTGATTTATTTAGACGATGTTTGGGTGTACCGATTCCATCTACCAGTTGCCAGTATTTAGGGTTTGTTTTTGATACAATAAAAATGGAAATGTCCCTAAGTCAAGTTAAAGTTAAAACGATCTTAACTTTCTGTCGAGATCTTATCAGGAAAAAAAAAATTGTACTATTAGGGTTTTTGCAAAAATTTTGTGTATGTTGGTCGCCGCATGCCCTGCTGTAAAATATGATTCGGCGCATACATAAATTCTTGAAAGATCAAAATTTTTGGTTTTGTTATGTTCGAAAGGTAGCTATAATAAAAAGATGAAAATTAAGGACGAGGTAATTTTGGAAATTAAATGGTGGTTAGCTGGTTAGCTAGTTTAAAGGATAGCAAATTTCCCCTAAACGAGATAGAATATCAGTTGCAAATGTTTTCAGATGCCTCTAGAGTTGGATGGGGTCGAGTATGTAAGGGGGAAAAGATTAATGGTTTTTGGGATAATAAAGAAACAGAGAACCATATTAATTACCTGGAATTGCTGGCAGCCTTTAATTGTCTATAAATCGCATGGGAGGAGTAAAGTATGAAAATCTTAACGTTATGACAAGAGATATTTGGAACTATTGTGAAAATAATAGATTATATATCTTTACATCGAACATCTAGGCCAGGTTATAATATATGTATAGAGTTTGAATTATGTTCATCGTTTTATGCTCAAATTTGCAAAACGGTTTTCACTCCTGCCAGCAATATTAGCTCGAAATGTCAAAAATGTATTTCATGAAAACCAGATTCGAAAGCTTTAGGTATGGATGCATTTACGATATCTTGGAAAAACCCCCATTTTATGCCTTTCCGCCTTTTCCCATGGTAGCTAAGGTACTAAAGAAAGTTAAAAATGATCAAGCGGAAGGAATTTTGGTGTTGCCAGGGTGGCAAGGTCAACCCTGGTTTCCAATATTTCGTCAAATATTAATTAAAGAACCTTTTTATTTGGGTCCTGATAAAGAGTTGTTAACTTCTCCTTCCAGACAGCCACATCCATTATGGAAGCAGCTTATCCTGGTGGCCGGGCATATTATAACAGGCAAGCGGAAACTAGGAAGTCATTTCCAGAATTTGGTTTAGATGGAATAATTTCTTCGATTAGCGACCAGACTTTAAAACAATATGATAGTGTTATAGAAAGTGGTGGAAATTTTGTACATCTAGAAATATCTGTCCTTATAATTATTTGTTATCAAACGTTATATCTTTTTTAAATGATAATTTTCAGATAGGCTGTTCTTATTCTTTAATTAACACTGATAGATCTGGATTAGTGTTAGTCTTGCCAATATGTCAAGAGTATAAAAATAGGATTAACGGATTTTTGAAGGTTTGCGTAATATGAAGCCGCCAAGATCCATATATCCAAGTACTTGTATATTTGGAGACCTTGTATCCAGTAGAAGAGCTATCCCTAGAAAATCTTACCCTAAAGATGGTAACTTTAATGGCATTAATTACCGCACATAGAATGCAGACTTTAAGTAAAATAAAAATTAATAATATTATTAAAAATGAAGAAAGTATTCAAATATTTATAGATGACAAGATTAAGACATGGGGTTGTATGCCCCAGCCTGTATTATATTTGCCATTTTTTAAAAATAACCCAAGTATGAATTTAGCTTCTACATTAGAAGCATATATTCAGAAAACAAAGGATATTCGGCCAAGTGGTTTAGATTATCTGATTTTAACAATCAAAAAACCTTTTCATGCAGCCACGCCACAGACAATAAGTCGTTGGATAATACTGGTGTTAACCCGATGCGGAATTAACACTAATCTATATACTGGCCATAGCATAACATTCGGCCGTTTCCGCAGCAAATTTAGCTTTAGCCAATATAGAAGTCATAAGAGAAGCTGCTGGTTGGTCTGAAAAATCCACTGTTTTCTGTTCATTTTACAATAGACCTATTACTCCTTCACAGGATGTTTTCGCAAAAGCGGTTTTTAAGGGGGCGGGTACTACTATAGACTAGTGTTTTATAATGCTAATATAAAAACCCGTAATTAACCATATATTTGCCGTTATTTTTATATGTTTGTTTATTTTCATATTATAAATAAAAAATAAAATAAAATAAATCTTAAATTAAGTTTTTTTTACGGATTTAAATTAATAAATAAAGTATTTTTGGAGGATTTATACTAAATTTGTTTTTTATTAAAAGTTTTCTGGAAGATTGGCCATAATACTTTAAACATCTACATGGTTTTTTGTAATATGAGACGAGACTGTGAAATATAATTATAAGATCAATCGACTTACCTGTAAGGAAGGTTGATCATAATTATATGAGCAGTCTCGTCGAAATATTACAAAATCCTCTCCCTTCTTTTATATTCAGATTTAAAATCCCACCCTATCTATGATGGGCCAATCTTATTAAGTATACTTTCAACCACTGAGGATATAGATGCGAGCGGCGGCGTAAAACGCCACATTAGGATTAGTGTTTTCTTTTTCAGCACTTTTAACGTCGTACCGTATTCGTGCAGCAAGCTAAAACTACATGGTTTTTTGTAATATTTCGACGAGACTGCTCATATAATTATGATCAACCTTCCTTACAGGTAAGTCGATTGATCTTATAATTAAAAACTATTTAAGGAACCAAATAGGGCAAGATCCTTGAAAGTGAAGTTCCCAACAAATTAGTTCTTAAATAGGTATGCATATGAATTTGCAGTGTGTAAAACGAGAAAAAATCGTTTTAGATTATAATAAGTTTAAGTCGAGTGTTGCTTTAAACTAGGGAAATTTCATTAATATTGCCAACTTCGTTAATAACTAGATACTACTTGGTTAAAATTTAAAGTTATTTTAGAGTTTTGCTTTTTTTGATAAAAATAGATATTTTGATGTTATATGTAAAATAAATAAAAATATTAAAGCTGGTTGTTTTATTTGTATTTAGTATTTGTGACTGAACGGGGGGCCTCCTTATGTATTTTGCGTTGGGGCCAAAAAATTTTAGTTACGCCACTGGGTATATGCAACCGGAATTGACCGTTTGCCTACTATTTCTGAATGTCTAATATTTCACTTCTCGCGTGCCCCTCTGTCTTGCTGGTGGCGCAGTGGTTAGATGCTGTGCTTGTGATACGGCCGGATCGACTCCCGGCAGTGGCATCACTTTTTTATTTTTATTAAGGTTGTGTTAGTTTCTTTTTTAAATTTGGGTTAGTTTCGGTTAGTTTTCGTTAGTTTTCTTTGGTTGCGCCCCGGAGTGAGCGAAGCGAGCTGAAGGCCATGCGTGAAGTGAAATACTAGACATTCTAAAATAGTGAACAAACGCTCAATGCCAGCTGCATATAATAATAATAATAATAATAATAATAATAATAATAATAATAAAATAATCATAATCATAATAATAATAATAATAATAATAATAATAATAAACGTCTTTTATTATGAAATTAAGAATTAAACAAAAAGAAGAAAAACTAATACAAAAGAAATATTTAAAAAAAAAATACAAAAATAGCACTAAGCATTACAAGTAAAAGCAGGGCGCAGTCTAGTCGTGCGGCTACTCTCCTGAACCCTACACTACCTGTTGAAATAAAAAAATCAATAAGTAAGAGGACAAGTGTAAATAATGATACTTTACGTAAGCTATTCATGATTATTATAACAAACAAAAAAAAAGATAACGCACTACTAAAACAAAAGATTTGACCGACTAATACGGAACAGAATAAAGGTAGATTAAGGAGGTTGTAAACTTTGAAGATTAAGTAAATGTTTTTTATATTGCAGTTTAAACCCATTACCATCCAGTAAAATAAATTCATTAGGTAAGGAGTTATATAGTTTAACAGCGTTGTAGGTAAATGTTCTATGAAACAATGGCACTCCGATGGTGAGGCATTGTCAGTTTATACGAGAATCTTGTGTCATGGGTGTGTACAGTTTCACGAAATACGAACTTATTTTTTAGGGATGGAGGGAGAGTCTCATTTTCAGCAATTTTACCAAAAAACTTCCCAAATGCAAAGTCTTACGGTTACTCATTAATATCCAGTTCACATTTTTAAAAGTGTGGGAAATATGTTCAAATTTACGAAGTCCATAAATAAGGCATGCACATGTGTTCTGTACTTTTTGTAATCTATATATATCTGCTACATCAAGGCATGGCCCATAAATAAAATCACAGTAGTTAAAATTAGTGAAACACTGAAGCAATAAAGCTTTAAGCTTTCATAAATCATAATTTTATAGTTTAACTATTGATTTCAATGAATGGGTGTGTACGTACAGTCTTGTGAAATTATTCTCGCAAGTTTAAATGGGGAGGAGGCTTCCTTTCCTTGCTCCTCGGCGAGAAGATTTCGGTTTTATAGTGGGAAGTGAGGTCGTTTGTGTTAGCAGACAGCAGAATGTTTGTTTTTGTTGTTTGGCGGTTTTAATTTCGGTTTAGGTTATGTATGTCGCGTTTATTTTTACTTGAGTCGTCCGAATTATAACGCATTTTTACGTTGCTTGTGATTGTTAATATCGTTGTTTATTTTTTGAATTTTAAATTGTGTGAAAATGAAGAAAGTAGACGAAATTAAAACATTCGACGAGATTGTAAACTGTCTTGTGAGTCTTCATGCTTTCACCTCTTTAGATATAGAAACAAAATCATACGTCGTTAAGATTTTGGCGAAACCTAGGTGAAAATTAGTTTCATTCATATCTACCGTCCGAGAGTATACGTCGTCGTGGTCTAAAGGCGCTGACACATTGGAATGAAGGTTTCCATTCGTTCGCATTGCCGAGGATTTGCCGCCAAGCATTCCATTCGTTCACAGGTGTGGACGGTCATTTCTAGCAATTTAATGATGACGCGAATGGCCGCGAAGGGTCAGCAATGCGAACGAACGTTTCCCGTCGCCTGTCTGTAAATTAAAAAGATCAAAACAAAATGCCTTGCCGCGAATGCAGAAATATTGTAGTGTGGACGGGAAGCGTATAAAAAGAATATCAGTTTTCCTTAACAATGGTACGCTGTTTGTTCAAGTGTGGCAGGTCTTGATGAACGTTTCCAGGGTGCGAGTAGCAATGCTAACGAATGCGAACGGACGGCAACGTTCCAAGGTGTTAGCGGCTTAAGATACAGGTTTTTCTGATTTAAAAAAATACAGCTTTCAATTGTTATGCCCATGCACTTAATTTGGTTTTAAGTAAAGCATGTAACAACAATAGGATTGTCGTGTATATTTCAAATTTGTCTTCTTTTCCACCATTTTTTTCAAAATCTACTAAGCGTAGTAATGTGCTAAGCGAAATATGTACAAATGAATTCCAACTCTCGCGGCGACTCGTTGGAATTTTCCTTCCCAGGCAGTATTCACAGTCCACAAGAACAGGGGGAAATTAGTGAAGGTTGTGATTTTATCATTAATAGTGACCAATTTAAAAACGATACTCAGTCTATTAGTTTGGCGGTTGCGCCGAAATATTATTGAAATGATTCTAAATTTCGCTTTTTCTTAGAAAGTTTTATAATGATTCTTAAACAGACCCATGTCGTTGACGCAATCCTACAAAACAAATGTACAGGGTGTCCCATTTTCGATGTTATTACGGGGTATCTCACTTACGAGTAAAGATAGAGAGTTGCGGTTTTCGCATTACTGTACTACTTTTTTATGAAAAGAACGATGGTATCAACAAAATTTTCATAGCCCGCTTCGTTTGTGAGATACAGGGCGAAATTAAAAATAATGCATTTTGGGACCCCCTTCGTATCTCCGTTATCCTCTAACATATCGCGAAGCTAAAAACTAGCTCTTATACACTTTTTTACGTAGAATCCAATGGCGTAGTCAGATTTTTTGCTGTGAGCTGTCATTTTTTAGCTATAAATCTAAATTGTATTTTTAAAAATTGAACAACCTGTATATTTTTCTTTCGTTTCAATGGAAATTTTATAAGCTTTACAAAAATATATAATACATGATATGTATTTTAAATAATAAGCCTAAAATTCATAATTTCACAAAATGTATCTCTATACGACGCTCTTGATGAGTATTATAGTATAAGCATTATCTTTTAAACAACGGTATAAGTATTAGTCGGCAGATATTAATAGAGCAATGGAATGATAATATTTTATTGGCAAGACCCGTCACTTACAAAATTTATATTTTCTGTGTAACATTGTACGATGGCTGAAAATGAAAATTATCAATATTTTGAAAAATATGACATGTTAGTCTGCATTATACAGAGCAATGAAAACTCTCGTGAAGCTTCTCAGCTCTATTTCAATACTTTTGTTTGAATATTAATTTACCTTTTAACTTATTTGGATTTATTTTTTATTTAAGTATCATTTTAATTTATAGATATCCCGAAAGAAGACAACCTGGTCATTTCATGTTTTCCGGAATAATGAGAACATGGAACGTTTATCCGACCCCTACCAAAAACGTATAATAAGGAAAATCGCGGTAAGGACGGAGGCAACGTTCCTTGTTCTACCAATTTTTTCTTTATTTCGGAAAACATTAAAAGATCAGGTTGCTTTTTTCGGGATATCTATAAATTAAAATGATACTTAAATAAAAAATAAACAAATAAGTCAAAAAGTTAATAAATATTCAAACAGACTTATTGAAATATAGCTGAGTAGCTTCAGGGAAGTTTTCATTGCTCTGTATAAAGCAGACCATGTCATATTTTTCAAAATATTGATAATTTTCATTTTCAGCCATCGTAAAAAATACAATATTACAGGGAAAATATAAATTTTGCCACTGACAGGTCTTGCCAATAAAAGATGACCATTCCATTGTTCTAATAATATCTGCCTACTAATCCTTATACCGTTGTTTAAATACAATTATACTATACTCATCGAGAGTGTCGTATAGAGACACATTTTGTGAAATTACGAAATTTAGGCTTATTATTTAAAATACATATCATGTATTATATATTTTTATAAAGCTTATAAAATTTCCATTCAAGGGAAAGAAAAATATACAGGGTGTTTCATTAAAAAAATACAAGAGTGTCATATAGAGACATATTTTGTGAAATTATGAATTTTAGGCTTATTATTTAAAACACATATAATTTATTATAAATTTTTATAAAGCCTATACAATTGCCAATCAAATGAAAGAAAAATATACAGGGTATTCCATTAAAAAAAAAGTTTGATTTATAGCTAAAAATTGACAGCTCACAGCAAAAATCTGATCACGCCACTGGATTCTACGTAAAAAACTGTTAAAGAGCAACTTTTTAGCTTTGCTATATGTTAAAGTATAACGGAGATACCAGGGGGGTCCTAAAATGCAATATTTCCAATTTCGCTCCGTATCTCAGAAACGAAGCGGGCTATGAAAATTTTGTCTATACCATCATCCTTTTCACAAAAAAGCAGCACAGTATTGCGAAAACCGCAACTCTCTATCTTTACTCGTAAGTGAGATACTCCGTAATATCATCGACAATGGGACACCCTGTACATCAGATATTACCTATTCAAAACAGCGTCCAACTAATTTAGTCTAGACTTCTAGACTTTACAAAATTTTAGAAATAATGACCATTATTTCGATAATATTTACGGATTGATTGTGTCCAATTTTGAATCAGTCCAAAAAGTTTTTATAAAAATTTTGGATACATTTATTACACAAATTGAAGTTAGGTTTGGCGATTTACAAAAATTGAACTTCTTTGATTTATTAACGTGTGAAAAATTTCCATCATATTGTAAGACATTCCCTGAAAATTTGTTGGAAAGTTTATCAGCACAGTATCCATTTTTATACAAAAATCCAACTTAAAACCGAATTGATTGTTTTCTATAATAACCCATAAATCTTCGACAAATGTAAAGACCCCAACAGGTTATTAAAAGTTATATTGCAAACTTGTATGTCCGAATTATACTGAATTATTAGTATTGTAGTCACTACACTATACCTGTGACCTCTGCCTCAGTAGAAAAGAGCCTTTGTGGTTTAAAAAGGATTAAAGGTAAACGCGCATTTGTTCGCATCGGAGGGAGGACGCATCGGACACATGGAATGGTTGAAAATTATTATTTGCCTTCTTTTAAATGAGATAAAGCACATACATACATATAGGACGCATGGTAAGCACGGAGATCCGCGGAGAATAATTGAAAAAGAATAAAATCCGTATATACGTTGCGTGCGGATGACGTCATTCGCAAATTTGGCATAATGCGCGATGTCTATAGGAATCGACCCGCAGAATTGTATTGTTTTGAACATATACGAGTACGCGCTAGGTGCACTGCTACCATGGATGACGGATTATTAATTACTTTGGTACAACAATCTATCGAACTTTATAATTTAAAAAATACGGATTATAGTAATCAGCAAAGACGCCAGAATATATGGGATAAAATTGGGCAAATATTAAAACAACCAGGTACGTAGACAAAACATTACATATTTAAGTAATAGTTTTTCTCCAAAACTACTTTACTTTTATGCTGGAAATAGTTTAAATTGCGGATTCAAAATGGCCGATTTTTAGGCAGAGAAAACTAAAGTCAGAATCTAAAAAGAATAAAAAAATATTTTTAAAAACAAGCTTTTATTAAACAATACACTAATTGTTTAATAAAAGCTTGTTTTCAAACATTCGTTTTTTCATTTTCTTCGCCATGTGTTCCTCATGTTCAAATGCGCATGCAATCGCAAATATTTCTTTTTCAGAACTACTCATTTTAAATTTCAATAACAAACGCAAAAGAGAGAAGTTTTGTACTAGCCCGCTTCAACGATTGCACGAAATGAAAATACGGGAAGCAAATCCGAATATAATGTGCGATGATGACAAAAATATTGCGATTCCTACGATGCGTCCATTGCGTCCGATGCGAACAAATGCGTGCTTACCTTAAGTCGTATAGTCGTAATACGATGGGTCAGAAGCGATTAAGGAATATGCCACTAACATCGATCGAAAAAGAATTAGGGAGATTAATGTGCCTGGAGACATAATTGACTATTTTGCGAAAACAAAAAAATAGACATACCTATACCCCTTATTTATAGAGAAGAGTGGGCTTTCTTGCTAGTAAAATATTTAACTTATGAAAAAAGTGATTTTGTTTAGTTTCTTTTGTTTATTCAAAGAATTTTTTACACAGTTTTTTCTTGTTTATTGATAATACTGCTATTTATTTAAATATTTCACAGATATAAGTATATTTCTAGTACTATAGATTATATTCATAGTTAAAAATAAATTTAAAAAGTTGCTAGGGCATCTTAAAAACCTAAAATTTTTAATATATTGTTAAAAAGTAAGAGTCCATGATCTGTTCCTGTTTGATAAAATGCATGCTTTGTTAATTTTTATATTTTATTATATTTTATAATTTTATTGAATAATTAAAGTTAATTTGTTTTTGGTTTTTTATGTTATAAGTATGATACTCCTATTAGTCTTTGTCAGTTTACCACTCCTTAACCCTTCCCTATCATTTATTCCTATTCCATTTCTGGCAAGAGTTTACTTCTCACCTTCTCGCTTGTTCTTGCTGGACTGTAAATTATATTTTTGCGCTATAATGAACATATACATTTGCAGACATTCCTATCAAACATGTCCATATGATATAACTTATTTACGAAGAAGAGTTTCCCCATCCATTATGATTAGAAGACGGTCGCTTTACTAAGTGGTGGATACCATAACTTAAAATTGCGTCTGTAGAACCTGAATATTAGCCGGATCCAGAACTGTTCGTACCCGGTCGTGCAAGTGGTGCCAATAGCTAGGACGCGACAGTCGGATCGAGTGCGCCGCAACACATTTAATTAGAGGCAAGTAGCCAAATATCGGATAGGCGCCTAATATCGCACCCTACCTTATTTCCTAATTCTAAGCGTTGCCACTTATCCCCAGTGGCAGGGCGGTAGCTTCTGACATCTACCAAATATATAGTGGATAGACGAGAGCGTCGTTTCTACTGGACATTTTTCATTGTCTGTGGTTTGTTTCGCGGGCCAACGAGTTTTTATACGTTATTTCAAATTGTTGTTTTTTTGTGTACAGTTATCAGGGACTTTCTGAGCGCCGTTATATTAAAAAGGTATGTAGGATCTTGTTGATATATAAATATTTTTCTGAAAAATATCGTTTTTTGCCAGAACCTGTTTTTTTTTTGTTTTTAGATGAAGTTTCCTATTACCGCACAGTTAGATATCCTCAAAATCGCATATATCCGATATTGATGCCAGTGATGATCATGATGCGGATAACGAAGATGCCAAATGTTTTTATTGTTTAAACCTATATTCTATGCACCATGTGCTCTCGTTGCAGTCACGAGCAGTGTAGCGGGATTGGAAAACATCAAACATTATTTGTGAATTTTATTATGATCCATAAGTCGCAATGTATAGTTAATATGCACCATTTTAATAATAAGTGTTATATAAATATTGGGTGGCTTTGTTTCCTTTAGATGTTCCTAATAACCGATAGTGCGATATTTAGAACCTCTACTATCCGATATTATGATATTATTTTTAAAATTACGTCGTTTTTTACACTACTATAGTAATTTTTACTTTATCCCAAATTTTTTGAAAACTGTGTTATCTAGCACTGACGAATCAAAGGAGGTAGGTTTTCTACATAAATTTCATTAAAAGAAACTCTATTGTAGTTATCCGATTGGATTTTCTAAGTTAAAAGGAAAAAGTATGCGATATTTGGCTACTTTCCTCTACATACATAGCAAAATGCCGATTGTACCGTTCCAAGCCGACCGATCCGAGTCGATTCAGTGCGCGTCCTGCTTAAATTTGAAGCTTTAAGACCCATAAATATGATCAGCAAAAGATTGTTTATCGCATACAGAAACGGCAGATGTTATGCTCAACACGCTGGATCAGTGGTGTTCTGAAAATTATTGCAGAATTCCTAAAACTCGATAATCCCAAAAATATACCGGACATGGACTAAGGCAATCATCAGCAATCATGTTGGTCGAAAGCGGCGGTGATTCACTCACTCTGAAAAGACATGAAGGATGGCGTTCTTCTGGTGTAGAAGAAGGATATATAGAAGAATCCACACAAAGAAAACTTGAAGTAAGTATCACGAAAACTGTTTAACCCTTCTCACTCACAAAAGAGAACCGTTTCAATCATTCGAGATAATCAAAATATTTGCGAAGGGTCTTCAATAGCCGCCGTTTCACAAAATGAGACTTCAAAAGGACTTAAACTGTACAGGGTGGCTCGAATTCGTGTCTATGTATGGGGAACTCGAAAACCGTAAGAGATATAGTGTCGGTCAAATTAAGGCAAAATTGCGCATTTAGGTGACTATCAATATGCCGTTTAGAAAGTTTTAAAATTGCGAGTATTTCCGGAGATATCCGGAAAAAACCGAAATTTTGAAAATTCCTTTTATTTTTTTCCTGCGCTTATTTAAAAACGGATTTCAAATTGAATTGCACTTTTGCATTGCCACTTTTTCCGCTCTATCTAATGATGGTATCCAGTTCGCAATCCGACGTTTTGTCTTCAAGGGATCATCATCAACTTTCTTTTTTTAAATACTAACTTTAATTTTTTTTATCGTTTTTCAGATGGTATTGGCGTTATTAATATGGCTATGTGTTTTTATTTTATTTTTTATTTATTATTATTTTTTTAATTATGTTTTGCTTTGGCGTAATTTTAAATAATTTAAGGTAGGTACTTTTAAAACTTTTATATTCCATAAAAATATTTTATTTTGTTTTTTGTATTAAGTGGAAAATTGGTGCGTATTAAAAATAAAAAATAGTAAAATTATTTCTTATGAGAATATGGCCATGAACTGTTACTCAAACAAGTTGTTTACTGCAAAGATAAAATATTCCCAACTTTTAACCAATTAAAAAATGTATTTAATAGAGAACATCAAAAATTTATAATTATACTACTTGATACTATAGGAACTTTGATGGAAAAACACCTATTTGAATTTTGCTTATAAATAAAATGCACTAAGCAACTTGTTTGAGTAATAGTTCATGGCCATATTCTCGTAAAAAACAATTTTATTATTTTTAATTTTTAATACGGGCTCCAATTTTCCACTTAATGCAAAAAACAAATAAAATATTTTTATAGAATATGAAAATTTCAAGAGTTAATTAAAGTAAATTATTTAAAATCACGCCAAAGCAAAATATATAAGCTAAAAATAATAAAAAAATAATAAACATAAAAAATAAAAAAAAATAAAAACACATACTCATATTAATAACACCAATACCATCTGAAAAATGATAAAAAAATTAAAGTTCGTATTTAAAAAAAGGAATTTGATGGTGATCCCTTGAAGACGAAACGTCGGATTTCAAACTGGATATCATCATTGGATAGAGCGGAAAAAGTAGCAATGCAAAAGTGCAACTAGATTTGAAATCCGTTTTTAAATAAGCCCAGGAAAAAAATAAAACGATTTTTCAAAGTTTCGGGTTTTTCCGGATATCTCCGTAAATACTCGGAATTTTACAACTTTCTAAACAGCATATTGTTAGGCACTTAAATGCGCAATTTTGCCATAATTTGACCGACACTGTATATCTTACGGTTTTCGAGTTCCCCATACATAGACACGAATTCGAGCCACCCTGTACAATAAAACGAATTGCATAATAAGCATAACCATTAATAATAACAATTCAAAGTAAAAGCATTATTAGTTGTTAGATGATTAGTTAATTTTCAGTATTCTAACTATAGTAATTACATGTTCTTTTTATCTGTAGATCTTCTCTATACGATCTCTGTCATGAAAATAAAAATGTAAATTTTTTTCATATGTCTTTTTTATATCATATTTTCTGTTTTTGTTATTGTTTTCTAACAAATATAATAAAGAACTATCGTGCATTACACGTCCAAAAATAGGTTTTTCCAAACTCCTAAAGAAATATACTATTAAATTATATTTTTTAAACATCCATATTAAATATAGAAGGCGATAAAATTGGGATCATTACATATTAATTAATGACTTGTTATACGTTTTATTTTGTATAAACTAGAGTGAAACTAAAGAAATATGGCGAACTACAAAAAACTCTTGAAAAATCAAGCATGCACCGTAAAAATAAACCTGAAAGAAAAAAGGAAAGTTAATGCACAGTATGGAATAATTCAGCGGTAGTCTCGAACCCTTTAAGTCAAAAAATTAAAATTAAGGAAATGGACAGGTTATCAAACATAAAGTTGATATATTTTTTTTGTCCAAGATGTTCCCCAGTGTATGTATATATCTTATTTTTTGATCATTTACATAAAAATTAACTGTAGGAACTGTTAACAAATTTTGATAAAGCTTGAGCGTGGTCCCCACAGATTTTTCACCGGCTAACTCCTATCCACTTCGTTTTATTTGCCCACGAGACGCCACTCTCTAGAGATATCTGCCCGAAATGAACCCTCTAATTTATCAAATCAGCCAAAACAATAAAAATCCTTAGTAATTAAATGCAAAGTAGAAACCTTGATGAATTATGCTTGTAATCCATTTAGTTAACACAACAAAAAAGCTCCCTTTTAGATGAATTACTTAATTAAGTATTGATACAGGCGTCGGACTTCCCAAGCTCCTATACCACACAAGTTAGACATTTCGATCTAAAGCTAACAACATATGCATGGCGGTTTCAGGAAAATATCTGCAAATCTACAGAATATCGCAATAAAGGGTGGCATGATTGGACCAACTTTGCTTAAGGTTAACACTCTTCAATATTAGTGGATATTTTAATTCTGCGAAAATTTGTAAGCATACTTGATATGACATACCCCCCCACATATTCAAATTCAACTGTTTTTGAAATATTGGCGTTTTAAAATTGACAAGCTGTAGAATCTAAATGGCTTAACTAAAAGCGTAACGGTTAGCACCTTCCTATCTTAATTTTTCATAAGTTCGCATAAGTTTTCGGTTAAGTATCCGAGATTATGAAAAACAAACATAAGATAGTGCAAACCATTTGATCTAGTTAAGCCGTTTAAGCCTGTCATAATGCGGAAAATGATAATTTTCATAGCCGAATATAGGAAACAGTTGAATTTAAGTGTAGGGTAAGTTATATCAAGAACAATTAAACGTTTCTGCAGAATTGAAAAACGCCTAATATGCAGGTTATTATACCTAAAAAAAAAAATTGTTTCGTCATGGGAGACCCTATATGTTTGAAAATATTTTCCCGAAATACGTCGTCATGCAAAGGGTAAAGTTAGGACAGGTAACGCAGTCTATCGGATGTGGCAATGCTAAAAAGCTAGTGTAAACTTGACCAATAAAGGAGTCGTAAGTAAAGGCCAGTCGAAAGTTCTGGCCGCTAAATAACTTCAGACTCATTTCAATAACAATTAATAAGGAATAAGGTGAAAGTTACAATTTTAGTAGTTGGTTAGTTCCATAAGGTTTGTCAGTAAACTAGGTAAAATTTTTGGAGACACGTATTAGATAAAATAGACGATCAATATATGTTATTCAGGACCGTAACTAGACACAAAAATTTCTACAGGCAGCTCTAATTTTGGCGCCCCTAACAGCTTTTTTTTGTTATGTAGGCCCTAAATAAATCATTAGACATGACAGAGTTATAGATGCGAAGCGACGTGGAAAACTGGGAGCGAAACTAGTGGAAGTTTAGTGCTTGTTTAGAAGTGATGTGCTTGTTGGCCTGTTTCTGATACTATATAGCAGGTTGGTAGCTTCTCTTCGAGTTTGGCGCTAGCCCCCCTTCGGCACTTTTGGCGCCTTGCGCCCCTAAGCAAGAGCCTAGTCAGCTTATGCTTTGCACCCCTTTGTTTTAGTAAAGTTAGGTTTTGTTAAATATGCGCATACTTGAACTTGGTTCCGCTTACTTCACTGAATTTAGAATATCCCTCACTTTGAGAACAAATGACGCATGCTAAATAAGAGATACCTATTTACCATTATTGTTTTTAGATGCTTAAAAATGCCGTACTTTTACGGACCTAGAAGAAGTTGGAGAGGTAGATGGACTGAAGAAAATATGATAAAAGCTGTAGATGCCGTAAGAGTGTATGGGCTACCAGCTAGACAAGCAACCAGAGAAAATAATACTAGAGTGTACACTATGTTTTCGAATGCAAAGGAATACTTTTTTAGAAGTATGGAATGGGCTGGAAGTAAGTTTCAGAAAGCATAAAAAAGTTTTACCTACATATTAAAAAACCTACCAGGATTTACATCAACAGTTCGAATTTTGGCTTATAACCTAGCGATTAGCAGTAAGGCTTCCGCAAACACAGATCCACGGGAGATTTCCTGACTTACGTGACCTACCTGTGGACCAAAGCCATCGAGAGCTACGGTGAATCTCGTGCAGTGGCTCTCAAAATATCCAAAGCATTTGATAGCGTGTGGCATGGCAGATTGTTAAGCAAATTGACGGCACACGGGCTATCACCAGCACTGCTTCTATAGCTTTCCAATTTCTTAAGGGATCGAACTGGTATTGATGGTCATCTCTCGATGGAATTTAAGATCAATGCTGTAGTTCCTCCAAAGTGTATATTATCTTACACACCCTTCTTTTTTCCTGCTGCAAATCAACGATCTCTTAGATAGGACAAACAATTCTATTTACAGCTTTATAGACGACAGTACTCTTATATCCTCATTCATGTTGCTGTATAAAATGACCGCTGCTCGTTCCCAACGCGAGCGAGAAAATAAGATTGTTGCCATAAATGAGGTAACGAGCGCCATCGCGGAATGAAGTGATGAAGACAATGCCCATTTTAACCCAGGAAAGGCTCAATCAGCTGTCTTGTCAACAAAACCACCGCAGGATCTGACTTATCAAAGTAGGACGAACACTGACTCTGTCCTCATACAACGTAGAAAACATGTCTTGGCATAATAACGTAACCAAAATCGCCAACACAGCAGGACAAAAATTAGGAGCACTATTTAGAGCCAAAAAATAATATCATCTCTGGAATACTGTTCCCATGTGTGGAACCCCAAACACTTGTTCAAAACATTGGACTACATATAAAGGAGATCAGTTCGTCTTCTGCATGATCCAGGGTTGATAGCCTTGAATATCGAAGAAAAGTGTCGGACCTATCTCTTTATTATTGATACTACTACGAAAGGTATTCGAACGAGCTGGCACTTATAATTCCTCCCATAGTTGTGCCAAACAGAAACACCCGTCATACACAGCTGCTCATCAACATACGATTCAGTTCCGAACACCTATGGCGTCGCTGTTAAGAGACTCTTTTTTCTGGGGGGTGGCTCGCTCTGGACTGGACTTCCGAGTTTACGAGTAACGTCTTCTCCAAAAACTACAACCTACAGTGCTTCAAATCCAACGTACACCGTCATCTCCGCACACACACCGCTCGTTGAATGGTACCGGATTTTCCTTTTGTGTGTGTGCCGAACATAAAGAAGGGAATAAAGAAAAAAATAAGCCAATACGCGTAGAGAGACGATTTAGTAGATATGCTAAAGCAGAAGTAAAAGACTAGTTGAGGTTATTTTTAAATAGAAAAAAAAGTTTGTCTCTAAGAAAAGCAGAGCGGCTATCATTGTCAAGAGCTCAGGGACCTAATAAAGTTAAGGCAACTAATATTTCGAGTTGTGAACACAAATGCAAAGGAACCATTATCTAAAAAATTTTAAATTAAAGAAACTGCTTTAATTTTATTAAATAAAGATGAATGTGTTGCTTCAGCTTCTGTTAAAGTTTTAATAACACTTGGTGAACTTTGCTAAATATTGAAGTTGGTAAGGGACTCTTAAAAATTACCTAAACCGTTAAACAAAAATCAT
>MU186414.1:48565-68868 GCA_016904865.1 Pissodes strobi
TGTGTTCAAAAAGTCCCGGACCCCCTCGATATCTCTAAAAGGCCGCCTCTGATCAAAAAATATTTCAGATGAAAGTTGTAGATCTTTGTTAGATCTACCTTAAAAAAAATATGCTAAGTATACGGGGTGCTTCACAAACGCCGAATAAACCAATGTTGTGTTTTTTTAAATGAAATAGTATTGTTTTCAATTTACTTTCTTAATCTACGCAAAATTTTAGTCCCAGTTCCCGTTTCATGTCCTATACTTAAATCCAACAGTTCAAGAGATATGACGTCATTTTTAATAAGATTTTTGAATTTTGCTGTCAGATTACCTATTATTTTACCTCTGTATTATAAGTTTAAGACAGTACCAACATTTTTACGGCAGTTATTTTTAACATTGTCAAATGATTTCATTTTATTATTTCAATTTAGTCCTTATTTTATAAATTATGTCCCTTACTGAAAGAGAACGTATTACCCTTTTGATGATCAGAGGATTGGGAGTTCGCAAACGATCATCGCCGGCGGAGGTAAAAGTGTTGTCATAGCAACATAGATACAATACAAACAGACAACAAAATAAGCGTCAACAACTCAAGATTTATTAAACTACAATTTGTATTTATCACTCAATTTGTGACTGGATTTCTAAAAATCACTAATTTAGGAACAAATTGGTTATTATTTAATCGAACTTACTCCATAACTGCTTATCAATACGGAATTAAAACGCAATCGGAGACGCAATCTAAAAAAAATAATTATTGTTGACAGTGTCCACTGACAGCTTTATGTTACATTACTATAGCAACAATCTGTGCTTTTCACCGACACCGGTCTAAGCCGCCTTGCGAACCCACTTATCTTTAATAATAATTAGATATTATTACTGTTAAAAAGAGATGTTTTTGCATTAATTTGTCGACATTTGAAGAAAAAACAGCATATTTTATTTGGAGGAAAAGTTACTTTTCATGGCTTGCTCTCTATTACCAGCCTCACTCCGTTCGGCTGTTAAACACGATCGCGCCATGAAAAGTATCACTTTTCCTCCATATAAAATAATATACTATTTAATGACACGTTTCCGGATCGCCCTTCTATTTCAAAATCTACCTTGACCAGGACCATTCAGAGGTTTGCACAATTTACAATCAACATGGTTTCAGCAAGATGGAGTTCCTGCACATTACGGTATAAACGTAAGGAGATTTCTAAATACCACTTTTCCTTATAGGCGGATTGGCAGAGGAGGTGAAATAGAATGGCCAGCGAACTCCCCTGAACTTACGACAATGGACTATTTCCTCTGGGGTCATTTGAAAAATAAACGCCATTTCCAGTACATAATTAAATAAGTTTGTTTCGTAACTATTGTATTTGTTATGTTAATAAAAGTGACGTCATATCTTTTGAACTGTTGGATTTAAGTATAGGACATGAAACATGAACTGGGGCTAAAATTTTGCGTAGATTCAGAAAGTAAATTGAAAACAATACTATTTCATTTAAAAAAACACAACTTGGGTTTATTCTGCGTTTGTGAAGCACCCCGTATACTTAGCATATTTTTTTTAAGGTAGACCTAACAAAGTTCTACAACTTTCATCTGAAATATTTTTTTTTCAGAGGCGGCCTTTTAGAAATATCGAGGGGGTCCGGGACTATATATATATATATATATATATATATATATCTGTATATGTATATATCCCAGGTGTTTCTCAAAAGTGGCTCCCTCCTATAATGTTTTTGTTTTTAGAGATAAACAAGTGAAATTCGGAGTGTAGGTATAGTATGTAAATGTGTATTTTTTGACGTATTCAATTGTTTTCTGTCACTTCAGAAACGACCCATACTTTCTTATATTAAATGGTATATTTTTACTTATTTCAATAGAAAATCACATTGTGAGTACAATGACACCCCACTTGTCACTTTTTGACATTTATCATCCAAAAATTTTAAATTTTTAATTTTTAATATAGAGTGCCATGAATGCGTTATAACGGTAAATTTTGGATCAAGTTGCCAGGGAAAAATAGTAATCGGGTTTTACTTTTCATTTGTTTTACAGGTTCATTTCAAGTTTACAAAATCGTAATTATGACGTTTACTCAATTTTTTCACATGGAACAAAGGTAGCTCATTACCATATCTAGAAAGGGCATCTTGTTCTCTAGATTTATTAGTTTTGAGGAAGAAATTCTTAAGAATCAATATTTTTCATAATCAATTCGTTATTACAAATTGGCAAATGGAAATTTACAGTCAAAATTAGAAAATTAACATGCTATTAAATGGTGATGCTAGAAAAAATGCCGTTGATGCAGCGCGGGTTTTTGCGGAAAGTAATCCCAACAGACGCCACCCCACTCGTCATTATTTCCCAGAAATGGAACAAAAACTTCGAAATGAGGTCGAAGGTGGTAATCGAAACAATTTATTATAAGTGAGAATAAAGAAATTCCATTTGCCAATTTGTAATAACAAACTGATAATAAGAAATATTGGTTCTTACGAATTTCTGTTAAAACTGACAAATCTAATATGGCTGCACAAAAATGTCATATTTTTTTTAAATTATTTTCCAAAGCCTCCTTATTTGTTTCACTATCAACGATGCCGGTTGATGACAGACACTTAAATAATTACAGCTTTTTGACAGATATTATAACATTATGATACATTATGATACTGAATATTTATTCAAAGTATCTATTCTGTGGTATCAAATTGTTCGTAACAAGATGCCCTTTCTAGATATGGTTATGAGCCACCTTTGTTCCAATTGAAAAAATTGAGTAAGCGTCATAATTACGATTTCGTATATTTTAAATGAACCTGTAAAACAATTGAAAAGTAAAACTCGATCGAAACTATTTTTTCCTGACAAGTTGATCCAAATTTAACCGTTATAACTCATTCATGGCATTCTAGATTAAAAATTTAAAATTGAACATTTTAGGATGATAAATGTCAAAAAGCGACAAATGGGGTGTCATTGTACTCACAATGTGATTTTCTATTGAAATATGTAAAAATATACCAGGTGTCCCATTTAATATAACAAAGTAAGGGTCCATATTATTTGTTCCATAGCATACGTGATGAATTTGGCGTATTTTAATTTATACAGTATTTATAATGTAATGGCAAAAATAATGATTTGTAAAAAAGTAGGCGAAACATTTCAGCAATGTGATAAATAACTAGACTCGTTTTAAAAAAATGCATCTAATGACGTTATGAAAGTGTGGTAGTTCCATTTAAAGTTTTCGAGTAATATTAAAAAAATCGAATTGGTTAACTTTAATGTCTTAAATAAAACAAATAAATAAGTAATACATCGTCTATGTATTTTTCTGCAATTGTTTATGACCTGAGAAGTGATTTTAAGTCGGTCATGGCAGGCTAGATCAAAAATTAAAATTAGCTCTAAAAATACCAAATTACCGAAAAATGTTATAAAAATTATACAGTCCTATGCAGAATGATCTGTAGATTCTGAAAAATTAAAAATATATAGGGTATTCCATTTAAAAATCCAATGTTGAGGTCACTTCCGGAGAAACCGGAAGTCTTTAACAGTTTGCAAATATGTACAAAAATTACATTTTGATAGTACAATAACTTTGCCGAGTTTCATCCCGAAAGTTTAAGAAATAAGGAAACGACATCGACAGTCGGAAAGTAATCCCGTTGACACCCGGTATATACTCGCAATCCAAATCTGATTCTATAGGCTTGATGATTTTTAGGCCTGCATAACGTAAACATTTGGATTCATGGAGACACTGAACAATATCCTAAAATGTTAAGGAATAAAGGCCTTAGGTGAGATCCCTGAGGGATTCTCGACGTTACCGAGAGCATATTCGAATCAATACCAGTTATACAAACAGCAAGCTTTTGATCTTTTAATAGACGGTGCCTTCCACATCAAGCTAGCCCTTAGCGTTGTTATCATTATTGCATAGCCAATTTTGTCAAACCCTTTGCTGTAATTGGCTGTAAACAGTGTAGGTAACATCAATCTAGATGCGATTATCGAGATTTTGTTTTAAAAATGTCAAGTAGATCAAAATACTACTTTCAATAGTCCGAAGAACTTTTATTATGGTAGTGGCACACACTAAAGGGAGATTCTATGGCCCTCGACGAGCGGTGTGTGTGTGAAGATGTTGATTGGCACGGTTTTTGAGTAGTTGATGGTTCTAATTAAGAGGGAAATAGATGTAATGCTGTTCTTATAATAAGGCGATGTTCTAGGTGCTTCCGGTTGTACGAGCAACGGGTTTACTCTTGCAGTCTGTCGTGACAAGCCTTTATGGGGGTGAGATGAGGCCGGCCAAATCCTGGAAACATCTGCCATCGGCCACATATCTGCGGTGTTCCAGGCTATCCAGATCCCGGGTTAACTCCGGGTAGCCGACGAGACGCAAAGCTCTCTTTTGAATGAAATCCAGCAGCTATAGGGTGTGCTATGGTGCGGCATTCCAGAATCGTGAGTCATATTCGAAGCACGGTCTTATTTTCTACTTGTAGAGCAAGAGCAGCCGCTTCGGTTTATACAGTTTTTTGTTGCGAAATAGCCCACCAAGCTGATTTTGCGATATTAGCAACGTAGTCATGCTAGGACGATCCAGACGTGGAGCGATCCGGATACAGTACCTACGACAACTGAAAGAAAAATTATTTAGGGGAAGCCAGAGGAAATTAATTCCATGAATGATGTGAAGATTGCAGATTTGAATGCAAGAAGCATCAGACTTAGGCTTCAGAATCAGAACTTTTTTGCACTCAGAGAAATATCCAGAAATTTTGTACATTACAGAAACCTGGATGACAGATGCAGAAGCGATGTGTTTTAAACTTAATAACTACAACATTGCATCATACTTTTGCAGAGACTCTAACGCCGGTGGTATATCCATTTTTGTAAAGAGTGAATTTAGTACTCATAATAAATATCTTGAAAATAAAGATTTCTCACTGCCAAATCACTTTGAGTATGCAGCTGCCATAATAAAAACTGTATGCTGGTAAACATCTTAGTCTCTTGTTTGTATCGTCCATCAAATTCTGTTTTTTCAACCTTTAACGTATCTCTCGAAAGATTACTGAAACTATTGTGTAAACCTAATACCTTATTGTTCGTTTGTGGTGACTTTAATTATGATATTAACCCTAAGTGCAATGTATAGTTTGAATGTATTTGGCTCATATGGTCTTAAACAAGCTTTTTTCGAATCTTCCAGAATGTATGGAACGTCCTGTACTTTGATTGATAATGTTTTCACCGATGCTCCTCAGTTAGCTAATAAAACTTTGGATCTGACATTCACAGACCATCGAGCGCAGATTTCGAGTTTTGACCTGAGCAACAGGGTAAAAGGAACCTAGCCGCAGGTCCATTGGTAAATTCTAGATCCTTTTCTCGTGAGAACGCGAATTATTTTATTTACCTACTGTCTAAAGAACGTTGGTTATCTGACACTTTCCAATGCCTATTTAACATGAATTTTCCCTACACAGCTAGACGCAAATTCTTCCGTATGAACCCAAATTCCTGGATAACACCCGAAGTCGTAAATGAGGGTAGACAGCTAAGTCTTCTGTTTTCACAAATTAAATCTGGTAACTGTTTAGAACTATTGTCATCTTATAAAATTAGGTTAAAATCTCATAGGAAGAATATTGCCACAGCGAAGAAAGCATATAACTCGCAGAAAATAATAACATAACCTAATATATCACGAACCTCATGGGAAGTTATAAGGTCAACTTCAAATTTCGCCCGCAAAAAAATCAAAAACTGTTCCTGATCAAATTACCGCCAATGGCAATAATGTTACTGGTGCCCGGGGCATCGCAAATGCATTTAATTACTTTTTTATTGACTCGGCACACAAACTCACATAGAACTTCCAGGGTCCCTACAAATACTGAAATGGCATACAGAAGCTCATCTCAATCCATTTTTTAATCCCACTTACGGAATGTGAAACTCTGGAGATAAACTTCTTTACTATGGCATAAGAGGCACATCTTTCGAGTGGATCAAGTAATACTTGTGTGATAGGACTTAGGCTCTTAAACTAACTGTCGGTGATCAAGTGTCACTCTCCGATTGGCTATCTGTCGCAGTTGGAGTTCCACAAGGGGGTCCAATTCTCTTTTTGTTATTCATAAATGACTTGCCTATTCTTGTTGATGACAGCTATTATTTATCTCTTTTTGCTGATGACACGTCAGCCATCATTGCTCGGTAGAGCTATGAGACAGTTCACACACGAGCCAACAAATGAAGAGAAGATATTTCAGGATGGTGTAAGAAAAATGCTCTTTGCTTGAACAGCTTAAATACCAGTTTCATGGTTTTCACTCCAGTTCGTGCCACTCAGGATAGAAGCTTACTCCTGAGGGAGGGCTCAACTCACTTAATCCAACAGGACTCGTCTAAAATTCTGGGAATTATTTTTGATCGACATTTATCCTGGAACGATCAAGCGGAAGCAGTCTGCAGCAAACTATCGCGCAGCAACTATGCCATTCTGCAACTTAGAGACTCCATCGATGCCTTTACGATCAAAACCTTCTACTATGCGGCTGTTCATTCTGTGCTGGCCTATGGTTTGTATGTTTGGGGAAACTCATGTAGTGTTGAAAGGGTGTTAATTAGTCAAGAGCTCATAATTCGCACTATGTTTAGATTTCCATTCAGAGAATCATGTCGCCAAACCTTTGTAAGACAAAAAATCCCAACAGTAATAAATATTTATACCTTACAATGTGCTAGTCAGATTTTCAAAAATTCAAAAAACTCGAAATGCTAATAAACTCTGTGTCTCTATGGCGCGACTGACCCAGGTACAGCATGGTCCTAAAATTACCTGTCTGAAGATATTTAATCATCTTCCGCAATTTATTAACGATGCTAAATTTTTTTCTGTATTTAGGAAGACTTTAAAGACCACGCTAGCCAACTTTGCTTTTTATTCCTTAAGAAAGTATTGTTTGTGTAATTTTAATTTAATTTTAGTTTGTTATTGGATGTATGTATGTACTTAGTCTGACTTAATTTCTGTTCCCATATGTAATTTGACAATTCCGATACATTTTTTAAATGTCTATGAAAATAAAGAATTTGGATTTGAATTAGGACATGTTGCTGATTACCGAGAAACCCAGTAGTTCGATTGACGAGGATGATCCTGTCATAATAATATCAAGGCCTACCGTATTGGCTCTCTTGGTAAACGTGGCTGCATTGAACTGGACCAAATTCCTGTCGCCTCAAGTTATAACTTTTTCCAGATCTTATTGTAATCTGCTCTTGTCTACGGTGAAAGGTCTCAGTCGAGTCGCTGGTAAATGTTTTTCTGATCTAAATTGGGAGAAAAAGATACTGCCATCTGCAAAACTGTAAACTGGATTATTGGTTTCGGTCAGTCAGGTCATTAATATAGATAAGGAACACAGTTAGTGAAAGTATTGGGCACGTGCCCACGTTAATGGTGAATGTGTCTGAGATGTGTCCATCAACTGCACTTTTGACAGAAACGAAAGGAATCGATGCTAATCCAAAATAAGTTGGGTTTTAACTAAATTTTAAAAGCAAATGCGGAAATATTACCTATACAAACAGTTGGACAAATATACAAGTTATGCATATGGAAACAACACTAGATAAATTTCAAACATCAGGAATTGATTATATAATAAAAGCAACGGATACGAGAGATCGCGAAATCAAATTTTAACGAATCCGAGCCAGCGTCCTTTCAATAATCCATTACGAATGGTCGCAGAAACGTCTTCTAGTTCTATATGCAGACAATCTAAATGACTGTGATTGAAATCATATACATAATTGTAATTTCAAGTAATATTATTAGATTCAACGAAAATAAAAAAAATAATGTAATTGTCATAATTTATATCATTGTATTGTTATTGTTAAATTTCACCTCAGAGGGCATTCCCATTACGTCTACCGTCCTAGTCCAGGAATTTCATTATTTCGTATAATTTGCATAGATCTCAAAATCGTTTTTAATTAGCTGCTGTGACCTACCTCTCAGAAGCTGAAAAGTATTAAATTATCTAATATGTTCATATTTTTTTTTTATTTTGTAAGATTTGTTTTTCCTTAATCACCTTTATAAAAGCCCTAAATGCGGAAACCCAGCACTCCTGGGAACAAGGGTAACTCTTTCTTTAATATCGTTCAAAATATCGTCAAACTTTTATATTTTGATTCAAGTTATTTTCAGAAAATACATTTTCCCAAGCAACATTTTGTAGGTCGTTATTAATTAACTGGAAGTTGGCCTTCCTGTAATTAAAGAACTTGTTTTCCTAACTTCTAAACTGCTTAATAAATTCTAATTTAAATATGGATTAAATAGCTGGATTAAAACTGGTTTCCTTGGGGCAGGAGAGGGACAGCACAAAACTAATATTTAATTCCTACAAACGTGCGTGAATCACAATTTTTCGCACGCATTTAGCGTAATGTAAGATCCACGTTCCCGCACTTAGTGGGAAAACATGAGAACATGTCTTACATTTACGGTAAAATATAAACTTAAATACAGAACACAAATCTGTAGATCATTTTCTTTTAAAGGTAAGATTTTTTAGAATTCTTTAAATACCTACTGTGTAAAAACTTAAAAAAATATTGGCGTTTTTGACCCATACAAATTTAATGTTATTTTTACTTTGCGAACTTTTCTTAACCTGGGTAGAGCAATTTTTGTCACTCGTTACTCATTGATAAAACGCGCTCCTGTCCACCATCTAGTAGGAGGCTAGAACCCCTTTTATTAATAAGGGTTCACAATATCATTACAGCACTTAACATGTTTTTTTTTGCGAATAATATTGTTTCAATAAAGATAAGCTATGAAAATAATGGTGTTTTATTTGGTTTTCTTATAATTAGACAGTACATTTGTAATAAAAATTCAAAACATCAGATGGAAGCTAAAGTCAATCACCTTAGATAACTGTTACGTTGAAAAAAATGCTTTACTAAATGAAAAACAGAAATAGATCTGTGATTTAAAAGACAGCCGTGTCATTATACGTTTTGAATTATACTATCAAAAGTAATCCCACAGATAGCCATGATAAACTGCGTAAATGGCTCCTAACTATTTCTCAGTTTTAAAACTTTTTCATGGGATTTAATTTGTCCCAGAGAAAGGTCGCCACCCAGTATTCAGCCACTTTACAATTAAAACAATCACTGAAGCGTACCACAGCTAATTAACTAAGTATAATACTTTATGCTTGCCTAATAATATCCCTTTGATAACTAAGGTTATTGACTGATCTCGTCGAAGATCTGTCGTCTAAAATACATAGCCTTCCCGAGTTTTCGCTCATAGTAATTAAATATCAAGCATCTCTTAGAATGGGCGCTATGCTACTATTGATGTTTGCGTGAACAAAGGCAAAAATCGCTACTCAGATTATTTAAAAATTCCTCTAGAGGGAATATATCTTGAAACCATGAACTATGTAAGGGGTTTAAATTTTTCATTTCCTTTGCTTATGCTTAAGTGAAGACTAATTAAAAATTTTTAGAAAGGAAAGATTTTTAATGTTGACCACGAAAACTTAAATAAAAAGGTATGCGAGAATGTGAACAGAATTTTAATTTAGATTTTAAAATTTAATAGAATTAAGTCAACAGCTTAGGCAAGTATGCTTTTCATGCTCAACATAGAGAGCAGAATTTTATAGGGAAAATTGTTTCCAACAATTATTGGTTTTCTGTCCTGTAATTTTGAAAGAAGAAAAAATTCCGCTTATTAGATTTTACATTCCAAAGATGCAATGTGTATTTTGTTATTTGAATAAATTTTTTTAATTTTCACGAAATTAATATGGGACATTTCAGTAAAAAAATTAAAAAACAACCATTTACCTAACTCATAAAATATAGTCTTCGATTCCTTGCCTAATGTTAAGACTACTATACCAACCATTATTATTGCGGAAACCATTAAATAGAAAATTTAACATTAACATAATATGTTAGAATGAAAGAATCTGAAAATAAATAATATTAGAATTTTAGGTAAACTATACCAGCCCATATGCTCGTCAGAAACGTCCTCCCTAATATGTTAAATTTCAAAAATAATTTTAATCTTATGGATTACTACTACGAAACTAGGCATAAAATAAATAAAAAGATTAGAATGACACGCACCCATAAGTCAATATGTCAAATATAGTTTATATACAGAGAGGCCCACCTCATACGACGTGGTCTCTAATGAAAATGGTAACATATTTTTAAAATAATTTTGTAATTATATGAGAGTTTAGTAGGAGTACGGGTACTATACCGGGTGCTATAAAAAGTATCACACCAAGAATTCTAGGTATCAAATAAAGGTAAGTTACAGTTATGTTATCTATACCTATCACAAATAGTTGTTAAGGTATTTTCAGATTTATATAATTGCAAGATAAAATTTTGCATCCACCCTATTAAATGGAACATTAATAGAAAAGGTTAAACTAAAAAGAAAATACATTTTAAATTAAAAAATTATACAGGTTAATAAATAACTTGTGTTCAAATTTGTTCCGGTATATTAATATATTTTGATACGTATTAGCGCTTGGTATAAATTCCTTAGATATTCACTTGTAATGCCCCAAGTGCAAAATTAGTACCGGAATTTTTTTTGAGATGGAGAATATTTTGAAAATTATCTCGAGCCGACGCGACGACGAGGGAGGTATAATTCTCTAAAAATCCATCGAAAAAAAAATCTGGTCATTGATATGTGCACTGGGGATATTCGGTAAAAGAACACCGAAGAAAAATTAGTTTAAAATTTCAAAGTGATATTATTTATTTGTTTGAAATTTTATCATGAAAATATGAGACATTACCACAGTTTATACCGTAACCGAATCAGATAAACAACTCTCCATGTGTTTTGAAGCCAAGCGCTCCAACCAATAGGAGAGCTGGGAGTTCTTATCTTGCCCCTGCGCTCAATAAGTCAACGCTGCCTTTATAAATAAAATATCAGTTCGGCATATATGTATGTCTCTTTTCAATAAGATACCGCCTGTATGGAGAAAGAGATACAGATAGTGGTGGCGAGAATTAACCGTAAAACGAGGCACGCAACATGCTTGTATTGTGCTTGTATTCAGATAAGATGTCGATTACGGGGCGCCCTGGGTGAGCGATTTGCAGCCAACGCGACTATATTAAATTTTCGTACTGTATCGTCACCGCTTTGCGATCACGTTCGCTGCAAGTCGCTCACCTAGGACGCCCCGTTATTGATTTTCTGCGCGGCGACAGGAAAAGTATGTTAATTGAAAAGGAACCGAAAAGCGAAAACTACCATCTTATCTGTTCGAGAGTCGGCTTTGTTGTAGTGCTTTTTGTGGACTGCTTTCGCGAATTTTGTGTATTAGATCCTAGTTTGACTCTGTCCACGGCCCAGCTGGCCGTATAATTCTGACGTTTCCAACTAATAATGCGCATGAACCGAATATGAGAATCGCATGAAAAAATTGAATTTGGCTTCACTAACATCAAAGGTGCCGGCTCAGAGTTGTATAACTGATTCGGCTACGGTATAAACTGTCATATTACGAAGGAGATTAATGTCATAATTTATTTATAGGATTTAGAGCGTTTGACGTATGCAGGTCTAAACTTCAAAAAAACTTCTGACGTTTTCATGTTTTAATTGTAATTAGAATTTATGTGAGAGGCCAGTATTAAAGCTGACCCTAGTAATTCATCTCGTGGCATATCATTTCGCCGAGCACGTAACTGGTGATATTGACGACGCGACCGTGATGCGACCGATGAACGGTTGCAAACCAGTTTGATTTACCTATAGAACAGCATAATTCAGGATTAGCAAATTCCTTAAATTTCAAAAACAAAATTAAAGCTACGAACCTTAATAATGAAGGTGAAATTTTAATCTCGTTTGATATCAGCTCATTGTTCCCTATTGCACAATCACACATACCTTGAGATACCTTGATGAATTACTTGAGATGAATAGATCTGATAACGATATCAAAAAAGAATATTTAACTTTAACCAAACTTTGCATGAACCAAAATTATTTTCAATATAAAAATATCTATTACCAACAACTTGAAGGCACGGCAATGGGCAACTGATTACCACCGTTCTTAGCTAATATTTTCATGAGTAAATTTGAAAATGAAATCAGTCAGGAGTTTGAATATTTTCTAAGGGTACGTACAAGTAAGTATGTGGATGACATTCTTGCGATTTTCGACACAAAAACTGCTAATATCGAGGATTGTGTAACTAAACTAAACAATCGGGGAAACGGTTGTTTAGTTTAGTTACCATTAACACGTTCGCGACGACGCACACTGGGTAAAAATAGGCATTTTCCGGAAAAAATTCTTTAAGTATCTAAAAATGCTTCATAATTTTGATTTTGGTTATTTTTCATATTTGTTATAGAAATGGTAACTAAACTTTATCCCAGGGGCGTCGATTTACGGGCCTTACCGGGGGCGGGAGGGATGCAAACCTTTTTAGAAGAAGCGTATAAATGATAACATTCCGCATATACAGGGTGTTTCAAAAAAACCTACACAAACTTCTAGGGCTCAGCTAAAAATAAGTTTAGTTTGCTTAATAAACTTATATCGAAAAGTGACTCCTAAGGGCGCTACAGCCCCCTAAATGAGCTTTCCTGAAGATGGTTTTTCCGCAATATCTCTGAAACGGTGTTGAATAAATTAACGAAATTTGGTATACTCTCATAAATTTAAAAGTGAACAGGATTTTGTTTCAAATTAAAAAAATAATTCAGGGGCGTAGCATATGGGGGGCTTCAATGTAAATTTTGCCCCAACTTTTCCGTTATTGAGATTTTTTTACCTTTCAGCCCCTAAGTCGAAAGTACTATTATTTTTACATAAAAAAGGTACTCTTGTCTTGTTATGATATGACGCACCATTTTCGAGATAATTCAATATTAATGTTAAATAGTCAGTGTCTCGATAATTTTTTCGAAGTAGGCGATCTCTGAAAATCAGAAATTCAACATAACTATCAGATTGTATGTTCCAAGAGGTGAAAAAAATATCACAGTTATATGCCAAAAAATCCTTTATTTCCAGCATACCGGGTGTTAAAAATATATGACATGCACACTCTGTATGCAGAATCACCGCCAACTAAGCTTTATCCGCAAATATCCGCAGATGATTTTTGCTTTATTACTTTGGCCAAAGTATATACTAAAAAAATAAATTGATAAGAAGATGTGGGTACATGTGGCTAGTAGTTAAATTACTTAAAATTTATGAAATGTTACAAAAAATTACTTTGTGTTTAGATTTTCAAGATTTAAGGTTTAAAATCGTTACATAAAAATTAAATAAATTCATATTTATAAGTATTAAAGTCCCTGCTTGTTTAGTAAAAAAGTTGAAACTAAGCAAGTTATTTGATGTTGCAAAAGCTGATAGGATAAAATTGTTATAATTTTCTATCTTGTTTAAAAATTTGGTATCATTTGATTTAAAAAATAAATTTCCATGTCATCCAGCATAAAATTTGGGCATACGAGTTAAAACTAACTAAACTGGTTATCTAAGAAGAGAAACAGAAAAAGAATTCGTTTATATAATGAAAAAGAAAAATTTAAATTTTTTCCTCCCACAGCCCAATGTGCGACGCGACGGGTAGTTACGCTATACCTTAGTTCGGGACGAATTTTTTATTTTTATTTTAATATCTTGGATTTGTAGTTTTATGGTAAATAAAGGTTTATGAAATGTAATTTTTTAGTTTTTTTTTGTCTTAACCATTTTTTTTTCGTGTACCACTCGTGGTACATGACGCCCACAGCGCAAGTTTTTGCCTTGGGGGCGTCGTGTACCACGAGTGGCCACTATAAAGGTCACCAGACACTTTATTTTTCCGGTGTGTTTCAGGTAGATCATGAGTTCTAGAGTTAGGAAGATTTTTACTTTGCTGGAAGGGGTGAAAGGGCCTCCTGTCACTGCACTAGAATTTTATTTTGAATACCTCACTTACGCCCCGACGAGTGCGCCATCGATGGTACACTGGTGCAGATACACCCATCCTACAGGCGTTACTGCAATATAAAGGACCTACGTTATACGCGCTCGGTATTAGCGAAGCATAGATTTATTAAAACTCATGTACCACGTGTGGCACACGACGCCGATATCTAAGGCTTGTCATGTACCATCCGTGGTACACGTCGTCGCGAACGTGTTAAATTTACCTATGAAGTCGAGAACATTGGCCACCTATCATTCTTGGATACTTTAGTGATTAGGAACGATATCAACAGACTAGAATTTGATATTTATAGAAAAAGTACTGCCACAACCGATATATTCCTAATGAATCTATCCACTGCGACAACACAAAATGGCCAGCTTTCATTTTTTATTATACCGTATGGTTAATTGTCCTCTCAGCAGAAAAATATTTAATAATGAAAAGGAGACAATTAAGTTTATAGCGAAAGTTAATGGTTGCAATACTAACTTAATAAATAGACCAATTAATAGGCATGTACTTAGAAAGACCATTCGTGATTCCACATCTTTCGCTAATCAGGATGAAAATACAAAATATATCTCGATACCATATTATACTCAGGTATACTAAAGGACTCCAAAAGGAAGTAGGGTTAATATTAGTATACCAAACTCAGTTTAATATTAAGAAATTAGTGGGTGGTTCAAAGGGTAAAATTGAAGTATTGGACAAAAGTGGAATATATGAAATTGGACGTATGGATTGTAACCAAACATATGTTCGGCAAAATAGAAAATATATACAAACGATATTCAAAGGACATATAGCGCATTTAAAGTATGGTATAATAGAAAAACCAAGTGTTGCCTAGCATGCTTTTGAAAATAATCATAGAATAACAATTATAAATTTAAAATCAAATCGTAATATATCTGATTAGAGATTATTAGGTGCTTACGAAAGTATAGAAATTATTAAATGTAAGAATAGTTTAAATAAGAATAAAGGGCCTCTTCCGTACGGTCTATTGAATTGGTTTATCGAGCGTGCCTAGTAGGATTGCAAGATTGATTAAGCAAACAGTCAGTATAAAATATAATTAGGTAAATTCTAACTTTAATTTTAATTATCTTCTGATGATGCTAACATGGCTAGCGAATTGTGGATAAAACTATGTTTTTGAAAAGGAATTCAGTCGAAAAATGAAAAACAAAAATGCTTTTGTCTTTAAAACATGATACTTAATAAGCAAAAATTACCTTTTCTGCAAAATTGCATTGTAGGAAACTGCATAATTTTTGCCGATAATGAAATGCTTACCATTGTTGCTAAACCTTAAATTTTATTTAATTAAAATTATCTTCAGATTTACAAGTATGAATTTTATTAAATTCCGAGTTACACTGGTCAACAGTAAAAGGTTTTAGGTTTATAAACAGGTGGTTATCCTTAAATTAAAAACATGTCAAGAAATAATAGTCTAGAACTCTTAGCCAGGTCACGGCTTTAAGCTACAATATTTCTCATAGTTCAAAAGAATAAAGACGATAGGCCTTCTTCATAGTAACGTTAGTTAGCAGAGAGACATTAGTATGCAATAAGTTTTAGTAATGTTTATTGATGTTAATAGATATTAAGTGGCAATACATGTTAATGGATGAATTTAGCTTGCCTAAGGGTATCATGGGGTGATATTTTCTGTTTATAAGATCAAAATGACTGCGCGTATCGAGTACCTATAATTCCTTTTGCCGCAAGCTAGAGAGTTGAAACAAACCTAGGGATATCTGATAGATATTCCTGAAACAAATATGCTATGAATTTCTTTGCATGCATAGATATCAGAAGATGACAAATACCTTTTTCCATCCAAATGATTTGGAGGGAGCCTACAAATCAAATATCTGAATTAGTAGCATGATAGGTGAATAAATAAGGAAAGACCGTGAAATGTCCAGCATTAGTTTCTGGATGATATATCTGCACCACACTCCTCAGAGCTGTACCCATTTTTAAGAGCCTGTACAAAAGCTCCTTATATAGTTCACTGCTCTTTTGGTATCATACGTTGATTTATGATTATTAATCCTTAGAGGTTTGGAAAGCATTGTTACAAAATTCCTTCTCTTGATCACTCTGCAGTATTTGCACCTTCAATAATGTTTTTTTATTTTATTGCTAACTACAACACCAGTCTTGTTCTTGATTGTTCACTTATGCACATATTTCAAGTGTTACGGGTGAAAATTCTTCCCTTTATAGGTCATATATTTATTTTTGGCAATAACGAAAATAAGCCATTATAGATGGGTATATCGCTCGGCTTTTCATCTCTATTATTTCTCGATAAGGTCGAACCTGACTAGTTTCATGGCAGCAACAGACAAACTGTCATTACAGGTATTTAGGTCAATGATAGTCGGACACTTTTGAAGTGTTTCCCGAATTTTCTGTTTATTATCAAGGTGGATGACGGAGAAACAATGAAATACGTTGCTATTCATTTTGTGAGGCAGTTGTTTTCCTTCAATGGCCGCAAATTTCCTGGAACGTGAGAATAGCTTCCAAGGAAGAAATTTTGATTTGAAATGAAATAGGTTTTGGTACCAATATAAACTTGTGGGAGGCGAGGGACTAGTCGGTTTTACGGAAATTAGGATTGGACTCAAAAGCAGCCGTAATGGTGATAATCCAATAATTCTCATGGGCTCAATATAGGTCGAGCGTCAGAATATTGGCAAACCAGGAAGATTTTGTAAGATTAGTAGACTTTTGAAGTAAGTAGGCCTTTGAATGTGTAATTAGAATTAATTTATGGATCCGTGTTTCGGCAGTCGTTTAATGCTTAGCACACTAAACTTGTTAAAGCTGTTGATTAAATTTCATTTGGTTGAAATTATTTCAGATTCCCAGGAATGTCTTTTATTAAATTCTTAAATACACGGGTCAACACAAACAATTTTTTGGCTTATAAACAAGCAATTATCCTTCATTTATAAACATGAGAAATAAAAGGGACCTCTTAGCCAAGTCCTGGTTTTAAGCTACAATTTTTCTCATATTCAAAAGAGTAAAGATGATAGGCCTTCTTCGTAGTACCATTAGTTAGCAGAGAGACATTACTATGCAATAAGTGTTAGTAATGTTTATTAATAGTACTAGTTGTTAAAATGCTCTCCTTAGTAATTACTAAGCTAACATGGACTTGATTTGTTTATTTAAGTATATCATAAAGTCATATTTTCTGCTCATAAGCATAATATGACTGGACGTACCGAGTAATACCTACCATTATTTTTGCCGGAAGCTAGAAGGTTAAAATAAACATATTATAGATATTCCTTAAACAAATGTGCTGTGAATCTCCTTGCATGCATAGATATCAAAAGATGATAAATAATTTCTTCATCCAAATAATTTGGTGGACGCCTTCAAACCAACAACTTAAATAAATAACGTGGTTTATGAATAAAAATGAAAATAATTGGGAACTGTACAATATGGCATTAGTTTTTGCACGATTTATCTACACCACACCCCTCGGAGCTGTATTCATTTTTAAGAACCTCCAGCCAAAAACTTCCTATATAATTCGCTGCTCTGTTGGTATCATTCGTTGAATAATGATTAATATTGTATATCCTTAGGGCTTTGGAAAGCATTATTAAAGAATTCTTTCTCTTGATCCATCTGCAGTATTTGCATTTCAATAATGTCTTTGATTGGGCTACTAACCTCAACACCAGTCTTGTTCTTGATTGTTCACGTACTAGTTCATATACTATGATATATCGCTAACTATCGTTTTCATTTGCATATTGTTGTATTTGTGCTGCGTGTTCTACGCGTGAGCGGTCTCATAGATCTTGCTTTAAATTTTCATTAAATTATGCGGTTGTTCAGGGTAATAAGTTATACCTTCCTTTGGAAGCTGTTTGATAGCTGACAATATTTCATGATATGGCAAGCCATTTTGAAACTGTACAGCAATCTTAATCGAGCCACTAACTTCTTGAGTTTATTTCAATAAGCATAATCAAAACCTTCGGGAAAAATACGAATTTTTAGAGTAATTTAGATTTTGGAACATAAAGTTAAATGAAGATAAACATACATATTCAGAGGATTATGTCACCATCACAGGATATCAGTTTTGTGATAGAAACTGAGCTGATGTTGAACCATCTAATTATCTCCTAAAAGACCTGCATTTGCCGAAAGTTAAAGCAGCACAGCTTGCACGTGCACAAACCGGTCAAATGATTTCAAGAGCAATCTTGTTCTATGCACTGATATCAACGAATTGATTGCAGTTTTGAGACCGAAGAAAAACGAGCAAGACTGGAAGATACTCCTTCGATCCCTCTCGGTAAAGCTGTACAAAAAAAAAGAGGTATATGATTGTATGAAATTAATTATCAAAAAGAATTGCAAATACGTAAATGGGAGACCCATGGAGACCTAAAAGAGATTAAGTTAATTGGATTATATCACGTATGACTGGCTTTTATATAAATGGAAAAGTATTTACTCGTGCCGGAAAGTTCTGGCCTTCACAGGATAGTCTAAAACATAACGAAGTTTTTCCGCGGTATCCTCTGGCTGATATAAGCAAAATTATGTTCATTTACACATGTAATTATGTAAAGAGAGAAGGTAAGTAAGGTGAGATGCTTTCAACTACCTGATAGAATGTTAATAGAGAAAAATTTTGTTAAACCACAGTTTGATTGCAATCTGTCGCGACTCTCACGGCAATTTGTTTGCTCACATCTGAGATGCAGAGAGTGATGAACATGTGTAACAATTTCACCAAGAAACTGGAGCGCTTCCACGCATACTGTTAGAATTTGGAAAATATTGTCCTGGAAAAGAATATACACTACCAGCAAATAATGATTTTATAAATTTCATTCTATATCTATTAATTTTCCCCGCATTTTTTTAAATCTTTTAAATAAAAATACTGCATTCCAAACGCAATATTGAGTAAAAAATAATCTGAAATGATTTTAATTGTCCTCATCACAAAGTTAGGCATGTTTATCTATTTTAAACATCAAATATTTTTTCATAAACTAATGTAACTGTTGTCGTCTAAGGTTTGAATAATAACGCGGTGTGGATTGGCCGTTATAGGTTGCAACCGTTTGTTTCTTAAGCCGTTCGTGCATTGGTGAATTAATATGTGACTTTCAATCTCAACTCTTCTAGCTTTCCAAAATAGCTGGTTTCGACTTAAGTAAATGGGCAAGCAATGGCAGTATTCTTCTCGACTGTTCATCTGAGTGTCACAGGCGATAAAGTGCTCAGTAATTTTAATATCAAACGTTTTTTGTAAAATGATTTATTCTCTTATATAGAAGCAAATTTCTGGTACTTAGAAACTAGCAAAATTGTTAAATTCTTTGAGATTTGACTGCAGTTTATCTTCTTAATACCACATTTAAATCACTTTTTTTAAGTTCTTTGGATCTCAACTAGAATGAGCCTCGGTCTTAAATTAGCAATAATCTATGGGAGATTATACGAGCGAATTACCTCAATTATCGCAAATACACATTCTGTTTGCTATCTCCTCATGAATTTCCTGATTGTCAATTATATGGATTTACTGATGATACTGAAAAGGATTATAGCTTAATAAATTTAATTAGTTTCGACTTGAGAGGCACAACGGTCCTTCAGTTGACAATGTCTAAAGTTTCACCTCTAAGAAAGCTATCTATGATCTCGCTGGGATATAATGGGGCAGCAAATTTGCATTTGCACCGTAGTACCTAATTCAATGAGATGTATAACATAAAGCTTGATATAAAAGTATTTTTTAATATGAAAAAATGCTGATAAGTCGATTTTAATTTGATTTTTTTCCGTGTTTGCAGATAGTTTTAATAAACTGTGTCTTCAATTAGTCGAACATGTTAGAGTGAGTGTCTAAAAATTTAATATATTTTTAAATATTTATATTTTCTTTAAAGCTGATTCATGTATAGTCATCAATATGTTCTTAAATGTAATAAAGACTATTTTTCTACTTCTACACCTAAATTGATTTACTAGACATCTACTATCTGTACTTTATTCTTACAATACTATCGTTATTGGAAGATCGGATAACACTACCAACACGTAAAATTTACATATAATAAAAAAACGAATGAATAATAGCAGTATTTATTAACTGTCATTTTCTTCATAGGAAACTAAAAAAAGTACAAAAATAATAAAAACTAACTTTGAAA
>MU186414.1:78868-114572 GCA_016904865.1 Pissodes strobi
TCTGTTTTACAGATACTTTCACGGCAGATGTTCCCAGGATTTGGCCCGCATAATCCCGCCCCTGGCAACTCCTGTCGGGCAGTCCCGACAGACGGCAGGAGCGCACCAGTTCGTCGTACAACTAGAAACACCTAGAACATCGCTTTACTAGAACTTCTTTGTCTGGCGCACTGCATCACTGTGGAACTCACTTCCAGGACATCTGTTTCCCACTAATTACAACCTACAACTATTCAAGAACCGTGTCAACCAACATCTTCGCACACACACCGCTCGGCGAGCGCCATAGGATTTTCCTTTAGGGTGTGTGCCATTGCCATAAAAAAAACATCTTATGCGGTGGTAAGAGGGTAAATCGCGGCAAATGGGACGTAACCATTCACAGTGATTTTACGAAGACTGCTCAAATAATTGTGCATGTCGATAAAGGATATGTTTATACATAAGTGTCTCGAGAACTAGCAGACTCACTCATTTCTTTTTATGGTAGTGGTACACACACACTAACGGGAGATCCTAAGTCACTCGACGAGCGGTGTATGTGCGAAGATGTTGATTGACACGGTTCTTGAATAGCTGTAGGTTGTAATTAGAAGAAAAATATATCCTGGAAGTGAGTTCCACAGTGATGCAGTGCGCCAGACAAAGAAGTCCTTATAAAGCGATCTTCAAGGTGTGTCCAGTTGCACGACGAAAGAGTGCGCTCTTGCCGTATGTCGTGAATGTCTGACAGGCGTTGCTGGGGGTGGAATGAGACAAGCCAAATCCTGGGAACATCTGCTGTGAAAATCAGGGATATATCTGCCTCGTGTTTACGGTGCTCCAGACTATCCAGATCCACGGTCAACTCCGGATCGCCGATGAGACGCACAGCTCTCTTCTGAATGGAATCCTGCACCTTTAAAGGTGCGCTTAGGTGCGGCACCCTAAATGTGTGGGCAAAATTCTAGGAACGGTCTTATTTGCGCTTTGTAGAGCACGGGTAGCTACTGTGGTGTATTGAGTTTTTTATTGCGGCATAGCACACCAAGCTTCTGCGAGGCTGATTTTGCGATGTAAACAACGTGGTCATACCAGGACAAAATGCTGTTGACCGAGACACCCAGTAGTCCGATTTGTGAGGATGAAGGCTCCTGTCATAATGATGTCGGGGCCCGTCGTATTGGCTTTCTCGGTAAACATGGGTGGCTGCTTGTATTTTTACTCGATTGAACTGGATCAAATTCCCAAGTTCGATCTTTCTCTGGAACTTAATTTTGTAATCTGCTTCTGTTTGTGGTGATAAGTCTTAGTCGCTGGTAAAGGTTTTTCTGATCTAACTTGAGAGAAAAGGGTACTGCTATCTATAAAACTGTAAACAGAATTATTGGTTTCGGTCCGCAGGTCATCATAATAGATGAGAAACAGATTTGGTGAAAGTATTGCGCCCGAGGCATACTCGCTTTAATAGTGAATGTCTCTGAGATGTGTCCATTCTGCAACGGCTCTTGATGAAACTGGCAAGCGAGCTGTAGAGAGAGAGAGGCTGGCAGTTCGAAGGACGGCGAATTGTTGAGCAATCCGCCATGCCAAAAGTCTGTCGAATGCCCTCGAAATATTCAACGCAATCACTCTAAATTTCCCGTAGTTATCTATTGCCCTACTCCATATATAGGTGAAGTAACATAGACCAATATATCTCCTGTCAACTTCGCTTTGCGAAAACCGTATTGATTGTCGCTAATAAATCTGTTGGTCTCGAGGTACTTGAGTAATTGCTGATTGCCTGCACGTTCCATGACTTTGGAGATTATTGGGAGCAAGGCAATTGGGCAATAGTTTGAGGGCGTTGTTTTCTTGCCTTTTTTGGAACAGGTTGCACTCGAGCGACTTTCCAAGAAGATAGATAAATCACTTTTCGGTAGGACGGAGAAAAAAGTGCGGAAAGAATTGAGCGCTAGCTCGCTGGCGCAGTTCTATAACTCAATGGCAGATATTCCGTCTGGTGCTGATGCCTTTTACGTATCTAGCTATTCGAAGATTTTACGAATATCAACTGATAGCACTTAACTTCTGCCCTGGTAGCTGTAGTCACCGGGTTTGTCTGTCAAAAGTGGAAGAGACTTTTTTGTAAAGCTATTACTTACTGTCTTTGTCAACGACCAGAATTTCCTGGAGCCACTGGGGTTTTGCAAACTTTTTTCCTGATCCTTTGTTTGTATTTGTCCTTAGCTTCGTGAATCACACATGCATACATTCGTTTCTCTCTTCGGCAAAATAATGGCAATTTTCAGCGGTCTTATTTTGCTGACGGTAGTTGTAGACTTGCTGTTCCCTACCTACAGCTCTTTCGCATCTTTTGTCAAACCAGGGTTTTCCTTTTGACGGTAACTTTATGGACTTTGGGATGTATGCTTCCATTCTTGAGGTGATTGCTTGCGTAATCTCCTCGCAGCAGACTGACGGGTCGTTAGTACCAGAGGTAGAAGTGCGTAAATATGTTGCTTGGCGTAGTTCTCCTTGTCATACTTTTACAAAACTTTATCCGAATCAAAGTCTCCAAATTCTTGCAAAATATTTGTTTTATATGGGTGAAATTTATGCATTTTCATTACTTTCTTAACATATTATCTGGGAATGTTAGTGATTGCTGATAAATGACGCATTGATACTTTTACATTTAAAGAAACTTGGTCAATAACCTCAATTTGCATATTATCTTCTTGATCTAAAACTTTAGGTTGTGGTCTGTTTTTACTACCAACGAGTCCAGTCTCTTAATATTTTAAAGACAAATCTCTTATGGATACGTAGCAGAAAAAAATACAGACATTTTCATTTTACAAAAAGAGCAAAAAGGAAGTATTTCCGTTATTGCAGAAAATAGAAAATTTGAGCACCATCATACTGTTTTTATTTAGGTTTGGAATCCTTTTTTATTATTTACGATTATTTCCTAATTTTTCTTGGTAAGTTTTTAGAAAGCCAATTTTCTCATTAATTATGATATTGCTGAAAAAATACTTTTGATAAACTTTTCAGAGAGGTATCACAAGTGTGGTAGTGCCTTTCAAGATTTTAAATTGGATTAAAGTAGTTCTTCAGGGGTGGGTGAGAGGGGTCTGCTTAATGCCTCATTTAAATTTTCCAGGGTTTTGCAGAATGTAGAAGCTTCGTTTTTCGATTATAAAATCGAATGTAGGCGAAGCGTATCTGAAAAGTTCACCGCCGACAGTTTACCATAATTTCAATTCTCCGAGACTTAAAATCCACCTTCCGCAGTTCACAGCGGGTTATAATTAAGTAATGTTTAAACATACGTGTTAAAATTATTGGCTAACGTTTTTAAAGGAAACTTTTTAATTTTTTTTTATTATATTACACTTATTTATTATAATTATTTAATAACCTCTCCTTTGATGTTTATTTTAACAAGACAGCGAAGAATATTATCACTATTTTTTTAATGAATTAGATTGGTTGGTAGGAAAATTTCGGGGGCGTATTTTTTTTTCGACTTTGACTAACGTGTGTTAGAATAGCCATAAAGAAGCAAGCAAAAAATAGTTTAGCTGTTGGTTTAGATTGTAAAAAGCGCACGGTCGCAAGCAACCTATTTTCTCCAAACTTCACTGTTGTACAAGGTGACACATTTTAGACACTTTTATTATCGGTATTGGAGAATCTACAGGAGATATAGAAAATTTGGCCGAGCATTCTAGGATTTAATTTATAATATTAATTCGGCGGTGAAAAAGGATCAGGGCTTACCGGATTAATTTTTGAGCTAAAGTCCGTCTCTGAAATTTAGTCAGTTTTATGCAGAATTAGATGGCGTCTGTATTAAATTGATTTACAGGAATAAAAGTAAAAATATCTTATGACAATTCTGAAAAATATAATAATTAAAATATCACATTGAAACAGGTATAAAAAAGTTTTGTTGCATATAAATTATATTTCCAGACATATCCTGAGGTAAGAGAGCCTTTTCACGGTATATTTAATAGGCTTAAGAGAATCTTTTAAAGATTGTATAAAAAAAATAAAGAAGTCGACGAAGTTAACACAGTTGCTTATGTTGTTGCTAATTCTCAATCATCATCATTATCAAGAGTGATATCAGATCGTATTAAAATAAATACGAAAAAGATCAATTGCCATAGAAAAATTCAATTGTTCTAGCCTGGAGATGCCGAGCAATGAAGATTTTCTTGTCGCTTGTATTTAGAAAAATGTAGAGAAGATAATAGTTTTATTTTTGAAGAATTGTATTTACAGACGGACCAAGTTCACATTTCAAGTGTGGGAGTATTAATCGAAAATTAGTTTTTTTTGACAAATGTAAAATCCCATCTTACTGAGGACAGAGTAGTGCAAGGTAAATTTGTTGTGCTCTCTGTGACTGCAAAATATTGTGTTATGTTGCGTTTAATATACAGCTAACATCGGACTGATATGTCGAAATTTTGGAAGAAAACACTTTTTATCGTAAGCTCGGGATATGAATAACCTTTTCTTCCACTAAGGCGGAGCACCAGGCCATAAATCTGGGGATTAAGATATTTATTAAATAGGCACTTTACAAAAAAAAATAATTTCAAAACCAAGTTTTATAGCTAAGTTCCGGTTTGGAACTTTCGGAAAAATACTTACACTCTACAGTAGAGTTTTGTCTTCAATGACGAAACTAAATTTTTGCACTCGACCCACGTTTCGCTAACCATGTTAACGTCATCAAGAGATAATTAAAACTAAACCTTTAATTTACCTAACCCTCTTTTATACCAACTGTTTGCTCAACCAAGCGGAACAAAAAAGAAACAATCCTGGAATCCTACTAGTCATGCTCAATACATGGACTGTTCGAAATAGGCCGTCTATTTATATTTAAACTATTCTTACATTTAATAATTTTCACACTTTTGTGTGCGCCTAATAATCCCCTATCAAATATATTATGAAATAATTTTAAATTTTTAATTGGTATTCTGTGATTATTTTCAAAAACAAGCTCGGCAACACGCAACACTTCATTTTCTATTCTACCATTCTTTAAATGAGCTATATTTTCCTTGAATCTCGCTTGTATAGATCTTCTAGTTTGCCCAACATGCGTTTGGTTACAATCCATGCATCCAATTTCAAATTTTATTTTTAGCTATAATTTTTCCGGCATAGAAAAATATACTAAAAACACTTAAAAAGGGGGGCTCCCTCCTATAAAGCATCACTAAACACCAAGGGGATGACTTATTTGATCCGCAATTTTTCCGATGGGGCTGGATAGAGTTTACGTGATAGAGCGAAACTGAAACTGCTACCATTTCAGACTTAAAAACAAATACTTTAGAGAGATTCAGTACGCCATCCTTCCGATGGAGATAGCGAGAGAACTTAAATGACCGAGCACCACATAGACTGTTACGAGTAAAGACAAGATTATATGCAACCAAAAATCTTAACAATATGCGCATATATGCAGTTTTTTTTCAGTTATGCAAGATATATGCAAAAAATACATAAATATGCAATGAACATGCCGCATTAAAACACCTAAATTTTGATTTTCTAAATAAAATTTTCACAAAATTAGTGGATTGAGTATTGAATAAAAATAAATTAAAGTTGCATATAACTCATTAAATCACAAATACAATTTTGGTATATCAATTTATATCAAACTTATATTAACATTAATTTGAAAAATTATAAAACGCACTAGTTATTACATGTGCTCCAAGATTTTGAACTAAAAAACTGTGGCGTCTGTCACTAAAGACATGTTTGTACAAAGAAAACGAACTCTCTACATCTACTGAAGTTAAAGGGCAAACATTTTATTTTGGTACTAAGGCAGTTTCAATAGCCAAATTATTAACAGTTTTTCCTGACGTGCTTACGATCTGCCTTAAAACCTCAAAACCTGTGTTTTTTTCTATTAAACTTTCTAATTTTGCCACTACTGTTTTTCCTACCTCATCTCGTATCTGCTTACAATTTTTTACACATGTTTCTATTATATTCATCGACTCTGGTAGACTTAGTTACTATAGTTACACTTAATATACATTAACTGATCTTCCACTTTAACATTTTGAAATACTTCTTTACACTTTTGGATGCATTGTGAATCATCAGACATTTGTGAAATTAAGTCTTTCAATTTTTGAAAATTATCTGCATAAGACAGGCTCAGGTGATACTCCGGGCAAAATCGCCTTGTCAAACTGCACTCTTAATCGGGCCTCTATGAATATTTTTTTTCACATTTGCTATTAGGTGATTGACCAACGGAGAAGAAACTCTAATAATTTCCGCAACCATATTTAATCCATGAGTTGGGCAAGTTACAGGAATTAAATTTTATAAAATATTTTTAAATTCTGTCCTGCTCTACCATATGCGGCGCAGCATCGGACAACAGGGGAAGAATTTTAACTATAGGAGCAAAATTCGACAAAAGAAATGTGATAATGCTTCTTGAATAAAACGGGCTACTGTAAGGTTGTTTATTTTTTCCAGTTCTTTTAAAGTGTGGCAAACTTATTTGGAACAGCGACGTTTGAGGAGCGAAGCGAGGAAAAATAGCTTGCAGCCAATCGCCTTGATGCACTTTGTCACGAGGACGAGGGGAACTTGACGCACCTGTTGCCGGATGTATCGGGCAAATAGATATAAATGTCGCAAATTTATTTAAATTGATAATGTGTAAAATAGATTATGAATTAAAGTTGAAGTAATAGTTAAGTTTCAGTTGCCAGTTATTTTCAATGAGTTAATGAGTTTATTAAATTATGTGTTTATCTAAATAATAGGTATAAATATTAATTCTCCAAAAATATTAAAGTTACTCGACAACGTCGCCAATTTTTTGTCCGCATTCTTTCCGCTGTTCAAGTTATACTTGCCACACTTTACAGCTATGAGCTAAGCACTGCTGCACCTCAATTGCAAATTTCGCTGAATTGCTACACTTTATCAATTAACTGCACTAAAAGCTACACCACAGGCCAAGTCTATATGAATTCCTAAATAAAGTAAAAATTATTCATCATACGGCTTCCTGTTTTTTTCCGTATCGAAAATGCAAAATATACGCTTACGCATTTTTTAAGCAATAGATGCCGCAAGCTTCGAATTTTGTTTAGAATGATTGGATCATTATGTCAAAGATTTTTTTTTAATCGTTGTTGAATGTGTAAATCCACATACTAATTTGGTTAGCTATAATTCCACTACATTAGAAAACATAGAAATATAATGATTTTATGTCATGTTTGCCGTAAAAATGTCCCTTTATATTATAAGTAAATATGAATTTTTTTGTTGTTCTAAGCCAAAGAAATGAGCGAGTCTGCTAGTACTCGAGCGAGACACTGATGTGTAAACATATCCTATATCGACATGCACAAATATTTGAGCAGCCCTTATAAAGTCACTGCGCATGGTAATGATGTCACAGCCGTTTACACATTTCCGTCCCCATCCGCATGCTCATTTCCGTCCCATTTGCCGAGATTTACCCTCATACCGCCGCGTAAGATGTTTACACATCAAAAATAAGATTTTAGTGATGTAGATAATTTTCTCAATAATGAATATATGTTTTGTTAAGTTTTTTTCTATTTCAATTAGAGAATATTCCATATTTTTGAAAAAGTATCAAGATTGTTTAAAAAAATAAATAGTTGCATTTGGTGACCTTAATATTAAATGAAACTTTGATACTTAGGTCATATCACAGAATTGTTTTTTCTTCTGTGGCCATATATCAGCAATTAATAGTAGTTGGTAGATTCGCTGTCAAAACTGCACCATGCTACACAATTTCATTACAGATTTCTACACCTTGAAAATTACGTCACTGACAACACTGCTTTTTTTTCTTAATGTTGATTCATCTGGAGCATTAAATTTTGAATATTTTTGCAGATAAGCCTTTACTTGCGGGTTGGTCAGCTTATTTAAAGGAATATTAGCAGCCAAAAATATTTTATACAGATCTTCGTTAAATTCTGACTGACCATAGTTTTCGTTTTTAAAAGTATCAAAAGACTACTTCAACGTTGACTGAATGGAAGCGGACTTCATCTTGTTAACCCTAGCAATGTGAGCCGGCGCGGCGGTGGCGTCTTAATGGTCTATTTGGAATTTCTTCGAGCAGGAAACAACTTTGAAAAAGACTTGCAAAATACATGATCGCCGTCCAAAACAAGTTCCGGATAAGGCGTAATCCACAAAGTAGATCGCATTTTCGACGCAATCACCACTTTCGCTTTCACTTTGTTTGGGCGTACAACACTAACTGTGTCTACGGTAGGTATAAGGTGTAGAAAAAGAAATTCTAGTTAAAACATCTGGTGAAAAAACGCATAGACTAATGCAATTTCTCAATAGAAAAATAGTGTATTACTTCATATTCTGTATTACTTTATTAGCCTCTTTATTGCCCTCTTAGAGAAATGCCAAACTAAATCGAGTTTAAGTGTTCAGGCGCCGCACGATTCAGGTGGCTGGGGGCCATAAAACGTGGGAAATAAACACAGAAATTCCAAACATGCAATAGTTGTTAAAATATGCATTTCTCCTCCAAAAACCCAAAAATATGCAAAAATGCATATATCCAAATGCATAAAATGAAGAACCCAGGAAGCGATGACCACTTAGATTTTGCTCTGTAACTTACCGTCATCTCTGAATTCTGATTATGCTAAACAACCAAAATAGAAGTTAAATAAGCCTTTGTGTTATTGTTTATAAATTCTAAATAAGAAATTTAAAACTAACCTATAGAGAAATTCAATTATAAGGAATGGAAGAGCGGTGCTACTTTTCCGTGAGATTAATGTGACTGATTGAATGCTGGTCGGGATACACAAATTCTTTTATTATTGCTTAAAACCATAAAGAAGGGTGTGGTATTTTAATTAACCACTTTTAATGGACAGTATAACAAAGGTTGGTGAGAGAAATTGAAACATGTATTCGGTATTGATATAATTTAATAATGCAGGTGTAAATTGCATTTAAATATAATGAAGATAAATAAACAGTATTTTCGATGTTAAATACAAAATATATATGTACAATTCTTAGACTAAAACTTTCAATCACTCATCATTCGTTCAAGTATAAAACTAAAATTACAAAAGGTTTCTTAAAATTTGAAATGTCTACTGAAGAGTCTTGATTGTTTGATTTAAAATTAGTGTTTATCTTTCTTATTTTAATACTTCGTTCTCCAACTTAGCAACTTTCACACAGCATACCTTTTGACTTCGACTGCTTTACCTGCCTTGCTTTACAGGAATTCGACCAGGAATGTCAGTCTGCCTTCCGCCATTTTATGTTCCAATTTCCAACGGGGACGGGGATGCTATCGTTTCTAACTTCGAAGAATTGCTTTAAAAAAGCTCAAAAGGAGGTCTTTGTCCAACCTTGGACATAGATAACTGAGGTGCACGAAATATTCTCTAATATTTGTGCATACAAGAGAAATTGCCCAAAAAAGGAATTTGACCTTTTGGCGCGAAGAGGCACTTGCTAGAGCTCGGTAGCACGGCCGACCCAGCAACGTGGAGTGTTTGCAGAGCACTGACTTGAATTTCTTTCTTCGATCGAGTCGCCTGCTGGCGCCACGATCAAATAAAAAGTGGGGATTTGGCGCTTTGCCGAATTCATTTGATATTACAAGGGTAGAAGCTGTTTTCTTTCTTTATTTGACAGACTGATTGTTCACAAGGCTGACGGAGACAAAAATACATTGACTTTAAAACGATTACAAACGTTGCCCATTACTAGTGAAAGTTGACTCTATTGTAATCGGTTATATTGACAGCACTGCTGTACAGGTTCGAACTAAGGGATCGTCCGTCTATGGTTGGACTAAGGGGTTTTAAAGAACGTGACATTTGCTGATTTAAATGTACAAATTGGGTTGTACCCGGGGTGAAATAAATATATTCATGGATTTATTATAGCTCATTCATTCTACATACATACAGGGTGTTATCACCAACCTATACGGTGAAAAACGATAGTTTCTACACGTGTTGGGGTGTTTCCCCAACAAATGCAATGTAATTGCATTATATAGAGTTTTGTAGCAGAAATGTGAGGTTTTGGAAAAATAGGGACACACCATATTTAATTCAAGCACTTAGTTATTGGTTAACATACCTCAATATAATATATAAAAAGTAATACCAATCCTGTATTTGAAATTGAATGTGAAGACCAAGTTAGAAAAATAAGAATTTTAAATTTACTGTTAAATAAATGATATAGCGATTAAGGAACAATTTTTTGTGTAACAGAAAAATATAAACCGTTATGGACTTTTGTTTACTCTGATGCATCAAAGAACTACACAAGAGTGGGTTATGGGATGCATATTCCTGGAGTAAAATATAATTATTCAGCTAGACTTCCAGGGGAACTTTGTATTTGTTCTGCTGAGATTGAAGCTATCTCTGAAGCAGCAAGAACAGTTTTACAAAAAAAATACAAAAGCTAACACAGATTATATTACTTTACGTACAAAAAGACTACTTCTAGAAGCTAATGACAGTGGTACTTATATAATGATCGCTTGGATCTCAGGTCATGAGACGATAGATAAACTTGCAAATATAGGTAAATACTTTAAAAAATAATTACTCAAGAATTTAATATTAAATGGAAGGGTTCCCTAAAAAACAAAGGTAGGCGGATGCGGAAATAGCAAAAGAATTCCTAAAATTACTTGGTTCAATAAGCTTGATTTTATAGACAGAAGACACAAAACTACGATAATTAGAATGAGAGTAGGGCATTGTTTGACGGATAACCATCTATACAGGATTGGCATAAGGAATAACCCCAATTTTGAATGTGGGGGGAATGTGAAGACTTAGAACATATTCTTCTGCAATGCCCTATAAATTTGAGCTCTTCCTGTGCGGGAGCGCGTAGATGACGTATCTTCCATTGTTGTTTTTGTGACATACTAACTGTTCTCCTATAAACAGAATTTAACAATACAGATAGTACTCTAATTGATTGTACAGTTTCCTCTATAGCACTTAGGTTAGAAAGTCAGTGGTCGTGATATGGTTTAGAGCCAGACAAAGTCACGGCCACCCCTAATGAGCTGGCGAATTGCCAGCAAGGAGCACAGCCAAAACTCCATCCAACAAACAAACAACTGTTTCATTTCCGTGAAATTCATATCCACTGTGCTAAGGGATGTCGCTGTATGTCTCGATGCGGAGATTTATTGGCAAAATAATTTGAGTGTACTGAAGAGCCAAACGCATTGGCGTAGATTATTAATATAATAAGAATTAAAATGATACATTTGCAAAGTCGTTCAAATGGTTCTTGAACACAAAGGTGGCCTGATTTAACACCCTTAGATTTCTGTTTTGGTTTCATTAAAAATGAAGCATTTAAGGTAAAAAGTAAACTTATCAACGCGCTTCAAACTAAATTTAGAAATGTCTTAGAAAAGTTACAGAGCTTCATTTATATTACGTCATCAGAGGTATCGAAAACAGATATAGCAAATGCTTAGCTAATTTCATTTTAAAAACAAGCACGGATAAGTTTGTTTTAAAACATTTTGTTACAAATACTAATAGTCATTTTTATTTATATATTTGTTTATATAGTTTTATATCTATTTTGGTTTTTTCATATTGCAACGTTAAGCGGTAGCACACATGTTTCGCTGGTGAAGGAGTGTTGGTTGTTGGTTGTTTATCAAAGCTGTTGATGATATAATTTCACGGTTTTACTGTTATTAATTGATTATATCATTAAATTTATTTTCATTAGGACAGTTTATATAAATTGCTTGATAAAATATCTGCGTTAACTAACTTCTACCCTCCGGGGACGTTCTTCGTATTTTCCTGCTTCCAGGAAACGAAACTGGTAAATGTACAATAACAACTGCATCGTGAAAGTATATGTAATTAATTTACTTCAGCGCGCACAAATCTTGTTATTATTATTTCCAAGAATGGATAAAGTGAAAATCACAATGCTTGTTTTATGGAAATTTCTATTATTCATCGATTCTGAAGCTCGGAATAGTAAGACCCCAGGAATATATATTTTTCTTAATTAAAATAATAATTTTCATTAAAAACATTAGATATTTACGTTTTGTCCGATTCGTAGAGCTTCTCCTTATTATTTGCTGTCATGCAGTGTAGGAAATCTTTTAAGTTGATGTCTAATTAACGTTCCTCGTTGTAGTATATTTCTTATCCGAATGATGTGTTACTTGTGAGCAAGCCCTCTTCGACGTATGACAAATCGAAGGCAAACCGAATGAACCAAAATTTTACCGTTCACCCAAGAATCTTGGATTAGCCGAAATGAACTTAAAAATGACGGACAGAGCATGATTCAGTGTATGGATTCTAGGGAATAACCAAGATCTACCAGTAGAAGATGCAGCTTGGGTTAGTTTGGGAAAGTTTTATTTAATTACATGATATTTTTCCATCTTTTTCAATTAATTTCAATTGTGAATTAATATAACACATGCGTCGTGAAGGATAATTATATTTGATTGGATTTTCACTTATTTGAACTCGCCTATCTCTAATAACATACTTTAATGGTTATAATTTGTTTGAAACAAATGTGCGTCTTACTATAGGTAGGTAATAAATAATAATAATAATTTTAGATCTATTATTCTACTAACACATATGTTAGGTCTACATGCTATTTGTGTTTGTTTGATGCCTGAATCGCCAACATCTAAAATAAGTATATACAACTTTAGAAATTATATTAAACATATGTATATGCATAATTTTAACATTGAAAATGTTTTTGTTTTCCTATTATGGGGTATCAAATCACGAAAAAGTGCATGCTACATTTGGCACATATCGTGATATACGTGATAGATCGTGTTAAATCTGTTTCTGAGGACGGAATCGGTTCAAATGACAAAAATTAATTACGGCTAACTGAAACTAACCGAAAGTTGATGAACTACTAACCGAAACTAACCCAAACTAACTAAAAGTAACTAAAAGCATAAAAAGGGTTAAAATGAATCGGAAAAAATTAAAAAAATAAATGTAAGTTAAAACTAACTCGAAGTAACCGAAATTTGGCGAATAACCAAAACTAACCATAAAAATTAAAATTGGTTATAACCTATCGGATTCGGTTCAAATTAATTTGAATTAAAATAAAATGGAACTAACTGAAACTAACCGAAAGTTGATTCAACGACTAACCGAAAGTAACCAAGAGCTCCAAAAAATGCTAAAATGTATCGGAACAGGTTAAAAATATTAAAGTAAGTTAAAACTAATCAAAACGAACCAAATTTTGGCGACTAACCAAAACTACCCAAAACATTAAATACGATTATAACGTATCGGCGCCGATTGAAATGACTAAAATTAAAACTAACTGAAATTAACCGAATATTGATTGAACGACTACCCACGATGGCTATCTAACTCAACCTAACCCAATCTAACCTAAACTAACCAAAAGTACCAAATATGGTTAAAACGTATCGAAACAGATTTAAAATATTATAGTAAGTTAAAAATAACCCTAATGAAAAGTAACCAAAAGCACCAAAAAGGGCTAAAATGTATCGAAATATGTTACACAAATTAAAATAAGTTAAAACTAACCAAAACGAACCGAATTTTGGCGACTAACGAAAACTAACCAGAAACATTATATTTGACTACAACGTATCGGAGCCGGTTCAGATGAATAGTTTGGTTTCTTCACAGTGACTTTCCAAAGTCGCATCACGACACGAAAAATTTTTGTGAATGTCACGACACGGTTTATGCATAACTGATTATAACGTATAGGAACCCGCTCAAATTAGGAAGATAAATTAAGACTAAGTGAAAATAACCGAAAGTTGATTGGACGACTAACCCAAACTAACCAAATCGACTAGAACGTATCGGAACCAGTTCAAATGACAAAAATAAGTTGACAATAAGTGAAACTAACCAAAAGTTGATTAGACGACTAACCAAAACTAACCAAATCGATTAGAACTCATTACAACGTATCGGCACCGGCTCAAGTAAGTAAAATTACTTGAGACTAAGTGAAACTAACCGGAAGTTGATTAGACAACTAACCGAAACTAACCAAATTTATTATACTTGATTATAAGGTATCGGAACCGACTCAAATCACTGAAATAGGTTGAGACTAAGTGACACTAACCATAGATCTAGGAAGGGGAAACTAACCGCAAGTTGACTAGACGACTAACCAAAATTTACCAAATCTATTAAAATTGGTTATAACGTATCAGAACCAGCTCAAATAAGTGAAATAAGTTGAGATTAAGTGAAACTAACCAAAAGTTGATTAGAACGTATTATGATGATTATAACGTATCGAAACCAACTGAAATGACTAAAATAACTAGGGACTAAGGGAAACTAACCGGAAGTTGATTAGACGAATACGCGAAACTAAGCGAAAGTTACTAACGACTAACCAAAACTAACTAAATCCATTAAAATTGATTATAACGAATCGGAACCGGTTCAAATGACTAAAATAAGTTAAGACTAAGGGAAACTAACCGAAAGTCGATTCGACGACTAACCAAAAATAATCTAATCTATTAAAATTGATTATAACGTATCGTAACCGGTTCAAATGAATAAAATAAGCTGATACTAAATTAAATTAACTGAAAGTTGATTAGACGACTAACCAAAACTCACTAAATCTATAACGGATCTGAACCGGTTCAAATGACTAAAATAAGTTAAGATTAAGGGAAACTATCAGAAAGTTGATTGGTCGACTAACCAAAAGTAACTAAATCTATTAAAATTGATTATAACATAACGGAACCGGCTCAATTAAGTAAAAAAGGTGAGACTAAGAGCAACTAACCGAAAACTGATTAGACGACTAACAAAACTAACCAAATCTATTAAAGCTGCTTATAACCTATTGGAACCGACTCAAATGACCAAAATATGTTGATACTAAGTGAAACTAATCGCGTTAGTTTGGAGATTGAGACGCGAATCGAATGCAGTTTTTACAACCACCACTAATGTTTTAAATTGTAAAAACGAACGAAACTTGAATTAATATGCATTTACGTGGTATATTTTGGTAAACTAAACTTGCGTAATCTGCTTAAGGTCATTTTTTACATTAGATTGTGTTAAGGATGGGTGAGGGTGACTTTTAGTTTCTTACGACAGACTAGTCGTGTTTCATATCGTTAGATCGAGAAATGTGAGACGAATCGAATGCAAATGGTCTTTTGCTTTTTTCAACCACACTTTTAACATTTTAAAATATAAAAAAGAGCGAAACTTGAAGTAATATACATTTATTTGGTATATTTTGGTAACGTAATCTAACCTGATCTCACCCAAACTTCTATCAACTGTATATTTCCACACAATTATGAGTATTCTTAGATCTCAAATTTACTAAGCGTTGCATTCTTCTTCGGCATTTTCAATGCGCCACCCCCCCCCCCCCCCCCCCCCCCCCACCGGTTGCGTCTTTTTGAAGGACCGTGATTTTTTTTAGAGCAGAATGCCAGAGCAGGCTGGACGATGGCGTAGACGACACGCTTGACCTAGGGATGACGCTCCCCAATGTGGCCTAAGTGTCGTGACCTTTCTTAAACGGTATCCCACCCTCTCATTACTTCCAAATTTGAGATGCCAAATCAATCAAATAAATTCTTATATTTTTATGGGAGAATTTACTATACTCTATTTAATTTTATTGTAAAAGTAATAGAGAAGAACATATATTCCGTCACAAGGGTCAATCCTCTGAGCTATACTCTATTTCTAAATGGTGCGGAGTAATAAAACCTACTTATAAATGCAAAACGCTAACAGAGTGGTCAAATAAATTTTTGTGATTTCTAAATATTTAGCCACAGCTGTTATAGCCTGCTGTATTATATTTTAACCATTCCACCCTGTTTTGTATGGCAATCCCGCTGCAAACAATAGGCTTTATTAGCAAAGGGGCCATTTTCTACCTGCAGTACGCTACAGTACGTTTGGGTATTTAATTTAAAATACCTGTTTTACCTAAGTACTTTTATTTATTCACTTATTTATGTATATTCAAAAACAGTTAGTATTACTGTAACATTTTATCACATATAATATTTATATAATAAGGTATAAGAATTGCGATTTTGTGTAAACAGTTATGTAGAGAACTATGGTATATCATTTTCGTCGTCAGAAAAATCCGTCGAATCTTCGTCATGTTCCAAGGATATAATTAAAGGCTCTACAATTAGGTCAATTAAATGGTCTAGTTTCCACATTTTTTCTTCTTCTTTTATAACATGCTCAATACACTTACGCCATTTTTCAGAATCGACATTTTTTAAAGATTCCTCAAAGATAATTTTAACATCTTTCATTTTAAACGTCGTGTTTCTCCTTGCTACATAACTTTTTACTTGGGCCCAAACAAGTTCAATGGGATTTAATTCGCAATGATACGGAGGCAGACGAAGAATAGTAATATTTCGTTTCTGTGCAATTTTGTCAACTACATACTCGGTGAAACGAGCTTTATTTGAGGACACTATGGACAACAGTTCCTTTTTCACCATACTTTCATCAAATGGTATGTTATTCTGTCTAAACCACTGAACAATATCCGCTTTTCTCCATGAATTAGTTGGTATTCTGTCAACTTTTCTGGAATGATAACTCGCATTGTCCATCACTATCACAGAATTAGGTGGAATGAGATCTAACATTTGTTCAAAATATTCTTCGAACACATCGCCATTCATGTCTTCATGGTAATCGCCAGAATGATTTGACTCAAACATTAACAAACCGCCCTCAACAAAACCATCAACACTTCCAAGGTGTGTAATAATCAGTCGCTTTCCTTTCCCAGATGGTAGTTTTAGTCCGGTGGACCAGCCTTCTAAGAATGCTTGACGAAAACTTGAAATATTTTTGTCTTGCCAAATCTTCCCAACCGTATATCCTTCATTAAGCCATGTTTCGTCCAGATAATAAATCTTTCTATTCTCACTTCGAAACTGCTCTATCTGTCTTAAGTAATGTCTCCTCCAGCAAATAATTTCATCTTTTTCGATTAGGAGCGATTTTCTGCTTTGTTTTTCCCAGCTGAAATTCATTTGTTTTAAAGTTGTCCACAATTTCTTCCTGCTTATCGTTGGAGACATATTTTGGTCTTGCTTCAAGGCTCCTAAAATTTTGTCGATGGTTGATATTTCCTTATTAAAATAAAAGGAATGTCTTTCTTCCTGAAGATGGTATAGGTGGTTTTACAGCTCCACTTTTTCGTTCACACCTTAATTTATATATCGACGTTTTTGAAACACCCGTCATTTGCGAACACATTTCCACCACAGTATCAACGCTATACAGAGGATTTTGATGTTTGAGGGCGTCATATACATTAAGAATAATATTCTTTTCGTTAACAGAAAATGGACATTTGCTCGCTCGTTTCACTGGAGAGAAAACTGAATTAGCCATTTTAATTGAAACTATGAAATGAAACAAACACACTGTGTCTTCTTCGGAAGAACAAATATAACTGAAAAATTAAAATTACTTAAACTTTAGGGTAGGCATACAAAAAATCGTCAAATTTGAATGTTTACAATAGTAATAAAAAAACCTAAGTGTGATAAATATAATGCTGGGAAAGTCCGAGTATTAGGACAGGTAAACGTTTAAAATATGTACGTATATGTACGTAATTATGTACGCCTATGTATCAGCCATCAGAAAATGATTTATTACTTCGCATTATTTCGAAATAGAGTATAATATGATAGATACTTAATAGGCATAGAGGCCAAACGTCAAACGTATATGAATCTGGAGCACTAAAACTAAAATTTTCAGTGTATGTATATTACAACATCATACCTTGTCTCAAAGCTTGCATCTGTTGCTATGACAGTCCAGTTGCCATCGCTGTTTTGTTTTTCCACTGTCAGAAATGTTTTTTCAGACATAATATTATTTCTTGGATGGCCAGCTATCTGAAATTTTCAAATTGTTTGTTTTAAAAGAGTGCATCCTAACTACATAATATCGACACGAAGCATGACAGATATATTAGAAACATATTTCAGGGGTGATTAAAGATATACACTATAGGTCCTGATTACCAGAAGTGTTATAAACTGTTCACCAGAAGTCGAATAAACATTTATATTCAATTTGATTTTATGACAGTTCTTTATATTTTCGGCTGCCATAGCGCTGATTCGTTATGTATCGACCTCTCCTATTCTCCTTATCAGCGTAATTGATTGTAGTGAGTGTGTTAGTCGATTTTTAAGTGGCGCGTATTGGCAGCTATAAGACGAGCGTCGTAAATTTTACGAAAGGTTAGTCTTAATGTTACTTTTGTTAGTATTGCACAATACAAGAATTAATTATATTTTTTAGGTTAGTCCGTTTCGGATTTAACTTGTACTCGCAAGTTATTCGTAAAGAATATGTACGGCAGGAACGTCAAACTGGTGAGACCAGTTTAATTACGGGGAGTGAGGCTCCCGCCATTCCGAGTTCCACGGGATGTGGCCCATCAAATCTCATCGCTCTCCGCTAGGCTGGAGAACACCAAAGTACAAAGTCTGGAGCTGATCACTGGGGAGTGACCCAACAAACCCCCATTCTTACCCCTGTCAGACTAGGGACCATCAAAGGGATGAGTCTGAGGCCGATGCTTCCAGTGGAAGTGGCCCTAGATGGTAGATTCATACGCCTACTCGCATTGTCCGGTGAAAGACCACTCCATCAGAACTGGGAGGCGCTAAGTGGTTTTTTCGAATCACGTTCCGCTTCCTCGCTGGTGGTTTGGGGTTCCACAGTAGGAATATATGGACATGATGGTGCTTCCAGGATCAAAATATTCCGGAAGTAAACTCCCTGGCCATTCGGATCTCCGCACGCTGAGTAGCCCTGGGAGCCCTTCCTTCCGCATTTTACAGACAGCAAAGATACCGAACAAATTTCTGCAACATGAGGCCTAAATACAGACATATACTCGGTACACTAACATCTACAAGCAAATAGACCACAAATAATAGCCCCTACAGAAACAAAAGTATGTTCTACAACAACAACAGTAAACTCCCCCCTATCCTGGTTACGACTTACATACCCGATTTAGACATAAGTTAGGAATATGTCTTTTTGTCCGAAGCAACCTATCATGTCACAGCGAAGAAACACTCGAACCAAACAGCCTTGACGTCATGCGGCTCATGTTCACCGCCAAGGGTTTAACCAAGTTTATATGCTACAATAGTTATTTTCCTAACAAGTGATGAAAGTGGTACTTTTTCGCACGCGACTGCAGCTGGCCAAACGACGTGTAGCGGAGTTCGGCCAGTAGTCGTGTGTGAAAAAAACACTTTCCGCAAGAGATAGGAACAATTTATTTTCTACGAGCATTTAAAAAACTACCAAATATATTAAGTAAGTTTATTAAAAAGTTAACTTTTTAACAATTTTATTATCAAATACAAAACTAATAATTAAGTATATCTATTGCTTATTATTTAGAATCTTTATATTGAATGTACAACTGGTGGCATTGTGCAAATTAATGGATGATGATAACAGATTTCTTGTGGTGGTGGAAGCCGCTGGTAATTATACCCCTTAATTCTCTATAGTAACGGTCATCGGTAAATGTTTGCTTGTTGAAGCGACAGCTGTTCTTTGACAGGATAATATTTGGTTCGACATGTTTTTTTTTAATTCCGTGGATTCTTCTAAATATTCATCTGCAAACGACGTTGATTTCCATCCCCCCCAATCTTTTAATATTAGTGATTCCTTCCCCATTATTGGCCAACATCATCGCCGAAGACCTCCGGAAACTATGGCCAGTACTATATAGTTCTGAATTTGGAAGTTTCAGGTATGCTGCTATTTCAGAAGGAAATTTACCGAAGGTGTTTATTTCGACGCATTGTATGGTACAGGGTGTTCACCCATAATGCCCCCCCCCCCACCCCTTTAACTTTGTTAATTTTTAAGCTGCAAAAAATAAAAAACAAAATTGTAGGTTTTTTATGTAGTTTTTGCACACTTAAAGAAAAAAACAAAAACATTTATAGTATACAGGGTAGATCAAAAAGAACCATTTTTTTAAATCTAGCCCTCATTTTTTATTCGATTTTTCGATTCTACCTAAAATTCTAAGGATTTTTATTGTAACACACTATATGCCTATTCCTAATACTTTAGGAGTTATTGACAGTTGAAGTCGCTATTTTTTAATTATAATACTCGAACCGAACAACCTTGACGTCATGTGGCTCAAGTTCACCGCCAATGGATTAACCAAGTTTATATGTTGTCTCTATCGCCCTCCGAGCGATAGAGCCTACCAAAGCTTTTTCTCAACACTAGCTACCACCTTTGACTCAATACAGGTCGATCACCCCAGTTCAGAAATAATCGTTCTGGGAGACTTCAATGCCCACAACACCAACTGGCTCAAACATCACAACAAGACCGACAACGAAGGTAGAGAAGCTGAAGCATTTGCCATCAGCTGCGGGCTTACTCAACTTGTAGACGAACCAACTCGATTCTCAGAGAGGGGCGAATTCGCCGCCCTCCTGGATCTTTTTCTGACCACCAATCCTGACCATTACAAGGTTACAGTTGGTCCGCCATTAGGTACCTCCGACCACAAACTTATTACAACGGTTTGTGAATTGCCACTCATACAGAAGGATCCACCATTGCCTCGTAAAATCTGGCATTACAATTCTGTAAACTGGGACGATCTGAGGCAGTTTTACCTAGATTTTCCTTGGCTCGACGTCTGCTTTGCCACTGACGACCCGTCAGACTGCTGCGAAGAGATCATGCAAGTAATCTCCTCAGGAATGGAAGCATACATCCCAAATTCCATCAAGTTACCATCAAGAGGAAAGCCCTGGTTCGACAAAAGATGCGAAAGAGCTGTAGGAAGGAAACAGCAAGCCTATAAGTACTGGCAGCAAAATCAGACCGCTGAAAATCGCAATTATTTTATCGAAGCGAGAAACGAGTGCAAGCGTGTGATCGACGAAACTAAGGACAAACACAATCAAAGGATCAGGAATAAACTTTTGCAATGCCCCAGTGGTTCCAGGAATTTCTGGTCGGTAGCAAAGGCAGTAAGTAACAACTTTACAAAAACGTCTCTCCCACCTTTGACGGACGAACGTGGCATCACGGCGACTACAGCCAAAGAAAAAGCAAACATGCTCGCCAAAATGTTTTCATCGCACTCTACCTTAGACGTGCCTCAAGGCAAGACTCTCCCCACTATACCGAACATCAACACTACCATGGCAGAAGTCAAGTTTTCTCACCGTGATATTCGCAAAATCCTTAAAGAACTAGATACGCAAAAGGCATCAGGACCGGACGGAATACCTGCCATCGTGCTAAAGAACTGCGCCAACGAACTAACACCTGTTTTTTCCAGGCTTTTTTCTCTTTCTTACAGAAAAGGGATTTACCCATCCTCTTGGAAAGTCGCTCGAGTGCAACCTGTTCCAAAAAAAAGGCAAGAAAACCACGCCCTCAAACTATCGCCCGATTGCCTTGCTTCCAATAATCTCCAAAGTCATGGAACGTGTAGTCAACCAGCAACTACTCAAGTACCTCGAGAGCAACAGAATAATCAGCGATAATCAATACGGCTTTCGCAAAGAGAGATCGACAGGAGATATATTGGCCTATGTCACTCATATATGGAGTAGGGCAATTGAAAACTACGGAGAGTCTCGAGCGATTGCGTTGGATATTTCAAAGGCATTCGACAGAGTTTGGCATGACGGACTGCTCAACAAACTGCCGTCCTTGGGACTGCCCGCCTCTCTCCGCAGCTGGCTGGCCAGTTTCCTTAAGAACCGATCCCTACATGTTGCAGTCGATGGACACATCTCGGACACATTCACCATCAACGCGGGCGTGCCTCAGGGCGCAATACTTTCACCAACTCTGTACCTCATCTATATTAGTGACCTGCTGATCGAAACGAATAATCCTGTTTACAGTTTTGCAGATGACAGTACCCTTGTCTCCCACTTTAGATCAGAAAAACCCTTACCAGCGACTGAGACTCATCACCGCAGACAGGAGCAGATTACAGCAATTAATCAAGACCTGGAGAAAGTTCAAACTTGGGGCGACCGAAATTTGGTCCAGTTCAATGCAGCAAAGACCCAAGCAGCAACGTTTACTAACAGGGCCAATACAGCGGGCCCTGACATCATTATGGCAGGATCGACCATTCCTTCATCCTCGTCAATCGGGCTGCTGGGTGTCTCGGTCAACAGCAATATGTCATGGCATGACCATGTTGCTAACATCGCAAAATCAGCCTCCCAGAAGCTTGGTGCGCTATTTCGCAACAAAAAACTCTATACACCGCAGCAGTTGCTCTTGCTGTACAAAGCGCAAATAAGACCGTGCTTAGAATATTGCTCACATATCTGGGGTGCCGCACCAAAGCATACCCTAAAGCTGCTGGATTCCATTCAGAAGAGGGCTGTGCGTCTCGTCGGCGATCCGGAGTTGACCCGGAATCTGGATAGTCTGGAACATCGCAGACATGTGGCCGAGATGTCTCTGTTTTACAGATACTTTCACGGCAGATGTTCCCAGGATTTGGCCCACATAATCCCGCCCCTGGCAACTCCTGTCAGGCGGTCCCGACAGACGGCAGGAGCGCACCAGTTCGTCGTACAACTAGAAACACCTAGAACATCGCTTTACCAGAACTCCTTTGTCTGGCGCACTGCATCACTGTGGAACTCACTTCCAGGACATCTGTTTCCCACTAATTACAACCTACAAATATTCAAGAACCGTGTCAATCAACATCTTCGCACACACACCGCTCGTCGAGCGCCATAGGATCTACCTTTAGTGTGTGTGCCACTACCATAAAAAAAAAAAAAATAAAAAAATAATAATAATTGTTTAATCATTTTTAAAACAGAAGATTCAAAAGCACTACTCGAAGCAATGAGGTCGAATTGAGGAAGCTAAATATTTACACCTCAATGACTTCAAAAGCTAAACAAAAAGTTATATTCTTAGGTGGTTGTTGCCATAAAAGAATAAAAGAACAAACTAAATAACGGCTTCAACAGTCAATAATTCCTAAAGTATTAGGAATAGGCATATAGTGTGTTACATTAAAAATCCTTAGAATTTTACATAGAATCGAAAAATCGAATAAAAAATGGGGGCTAGATATAAAAAAAATTCTCTTTGATCTACCCTGTATACTGTACAATTTTTTGTTTTTCCTTTACGTGTGCAAAAACTACATTAAAAACCCTACAATTTTGTGTTTTATTTTTTTTGTAGCTTAAAAATTAACAAAGTTAAAGGCGGGGGGGGGGGGGGGACATTATGGGTGAACACCCTGTACAAACTATTTTTTTCTAATTTACGAAGAATCTTTTATGAGGTGTCCCAGGTTTTCGTAGACTTGCATATTTTCTATAGAGAACTAAATATTTGCCATCGTTTACGTCTTTTGATATTACAAAGTTTCTGCCGGAATGATTTTTGGAATCTGGTATCCTCACCAATAACAAATCCCCCTTGTCCACAATTCGTCATTTTCGTGAGCTCTTCTCGACGGCATGCTCCAGCTAATCCAAATAATGCATTGGTGAAAGTTTTTCCTTTTTTTGGCGTAAATCGTACCTTTTTTTTTCTTTAGATATGCTGTTAATTTGAAATAATTGTCTATGTTAGCATTGTTTAATCCTCTCTATTCGTTTCTCAAGAAGTCTAATGTTATTTATTTCTCTCAAAACGGTTTTGGAATGATTTGAAGTGACTAGTGGGATTTTCTAAAAAGGGGACAAACAATACAAAAAATAAAACTGTCATTTATTGAACGATAAGGAGAACAGACTATTCCTTAAAATAAATGGTAGGTTTTTAATTTATTTTCAATTTTTTGTGCCATCCCTCTCAGTATCTGAGCCATCCGATAGGTTCATATGGACTTTTGTTCATAAAATGACCTGATGAATCACACCTTCAAATGTCAGCAGTGCTTAAATAATATTTGCTTAAAAATTATTCGTTAGTACTGCTAAATGATCAATTGTTTTTCCTCCTTTAAAAACCTTCTTGTTCTAAATTTCTGTTCGTAAGCTACGCTTCTAGTACGAGTTAATCTTTCTTTTAGGGTTTGCAGCATCCTTTCAATAGGGTGCCTATTATTTAGATGGTTTGCGCATACACTATTAAAGCCAAAAACAGTTCCAAAAACATTCACCAATAACGTTCCATATTTACTAATTCTTGCCGAGGGTAATTCATTTTTTATCACAGCTTGCAATATTATACCTTTTATTAATATGAAGCAACTACTTATTTGAAGCCATAATAGAAAAATTGTGGTCACCTACTCGTAACACCTTTTTTGATTTTTTGTTATAGAAAAAAATAGAAATTGCTCAATTGCGAAAGAAGAATGTTTGCGCGTGAAGTCCACGCGCGATAGAAGCGAAACTTCTTCCATAACAGCTATACATACAGTTAAATTATTATAGTTCAAGTCGGAAATAATAGTCAGTGACTCATTTTTAGTTTTAAGGCACGCCTCGAGGGGTAAGGGAAGAGAGAAGGAAATTCCAGCGGCGGATACAATTGCTTTGTAAATTAATATGTTATAATAACTATATAATGGAATAGAAATAAGTAAACTTAGGCAAATATCCACTTAAAAAAATAAAGTTTATGCACATAAATATGCATGATTTTAGTCTAAAATATACAAAAAACGTATATTTAAAATTATTCCTAAATCTAGTGATAAGCAACAAAATTGTACTACAAACAAATAGTAAAATATTCATTAGGGCTAGAAAAAAACGAGTCATGGATGATAAGGGGTTTTTCTTATCATAAAATATCATATTGAAGGTTGCATCGAAAGTTTGCATCAAAAATCAACAAAACCTTAAGTTTACTACTCGTTATCGGAGGTTTGATCAGAATTTGATTCAGAATCATTACTATCACTACTTTCGGAACCAACATTGATAATAAGAGGTTCAACTCTAACTTCGATCGTAGTATCCAAATCCCACATTTTTTGTTGAATTGAAAATGATAAATAAAAACGCAAAAGTGTGATTTGCGTTGAAATTCATTTAGTTCAAAAATGTAAAAATACAAACACACGAGTGTTTATAATATGGGTATATAATTAAAGAAATGCATTTTTAGCAATAATATTAAACATTATCATAATTAAAGCAAAAATAAATAAAAAAATTAAGCGAGTCTGCTAGTACTCGAGACGAATGTGTAAACATATCCTAAAACGACATCGGTTGTAAAAAAAATGACAGCAGCAAGTTATGTTCCCAAGCAGTAACCCATCCAAGTACTAATCACGCCCGACGTTGCTTAACTTCAGTGATCGAACGAGAACTGGCATTTTCAACGTGCTATGGTCCTTACCTGTACATTTTAGCATGTTCATAGAATAAAAACAAAAACATTCGCATTTATAATATTAGTTAAGATTCTTTAATAATACGCACTGGCAGCTTTGCAGCGGATTAATTCACTGCACAAATTCGACACGAAAATCTAATGCCACCAGGAATAACATCAACATATGGACACAGCATATTTACCTTATAATCTTGGGCCGACATCCTTTGATTTGGGACAATCAATAACCAGCTTTTTCAAATTTTACTGCTTTAAACGTCTGGGCATCTGAATAATACTTTTGACAGTTCGTATAATTTAAAATAATAATATGCTTTTTTATCGTCTAAAATCCGTTTAAAAACGATTTTAAATGGCAAAATTGTATAAAAATCCGAAAAAGAAACTTTTTTAGGGCGATAGCCGTGCCTTCGGACGAATTTGTCGTGGATTTTGATGCGAAAATCGATTTAAATTCAACCGTCTATTAAAAATAAGCTGTGATATGTATCCAAATACACTGCGAATATAATATAATAAAAATAATACTTTGACGGTTCATTTAATTTTAAATATGATTTTTTATCGTCTAAAATCCGTTTGAAACGATTTTAAATGGCAAAATTGTATATAGTACTGTCCTGGCGGCTAGAATCGGTTTACACATTTCCGTTCCATTTGCCGATATATACCCTCATACCGCCGCGTAAGATGTTTACACATCAAAAACTCAAGGGCATTCAAGATCAAATTACCTCAATGTCATTCAAGGTAAAGGACACCACAAAACAGTTCCAAGGACCTTCAAGGTCATACACGCTTGGAGCAATGCCAAGGTAATATGCGCGACCTTCAACAAAAACTCAAGGACCTTCACGGTAAAATGTCAAGGACATTCAAGGTGAAATTAGGCCAATGTGGTTCAAGGTCGAATACACTTAAGACCAAGTGGGCGGGGTCTATCTCAAAGTCACCGGATGGGGGTGAGGGGGCAAAAAATTGGAGGGGGAGAATTGAGGCCGTCTATAGCACTCTACTGTGGATTAATTCACTGCATACTTTCGACAGGAAAATCTACAAAGCTTGTTATTTTACCAGCTACTCATTTTGGGCCGACATCCTTTGATTTGGAAAAGTCAATAATCAAATTTTGCAAATTTTAGAAGAGGGCTATGACTCAATATTGGTTTAAACGTCTGGACATCTGAATAATACTTTTGACAGTTCGTTTAATTTAAAATAATAATGTGCTTTTTTATCATGTAAAATCCGTTTAAAAACGATTTTAAATGACATTTAAATCTATAAAAATCGCAAAATTCGGACTTTTTTAGGACGATAGCCGTGGCTTCGGACGAATTTGTCGTGGATTTTGAAGCGAAAATTCATTTTAAATTCAACCGTCCATTAAAAAAAAACAAACTTATAGAAGGAAAATTATAGAAGAGGGCCATGACTGAATATTGTTTTAAAAGTCTGGCCATCTGAATAATACTTTTGACAGTTCGTATAATTTAAAATATGCTTTTATATCGTCTAAAATCTGTTTAAAACCGATTTTAAATGGCAAAATTGTATAAAAATCCTCAATGCGACGGGCTTATAATGTCACAATCGGCTTACACATTTCCGTCCCAAGATTTACCCTCATACCGCCGCGTAAGATGTTTACACATCAAAAATGGGTAGATATGAAAACAGAAAAAATTACCCTTCACTTTTAGATAAGAAAATCTATTAACATAATATAATTATAGTCAAAAGCGATCTTATCGTGCGGGTCCAAAGGTCACAATTTTCAGTAAAAACTTCATTTGTGGCAGATTTTACGTGTAAAATCTGTCAAAGTAATGAGATTTAATGAAAAATAATAATAAATAAATAAATAAATAATAAATAAAAATGTGACCTTTGGACACGCACGATAAGACCGCTTTTGACTATGTATAGCCATAACGTTACTGTAATATTTTTAACCTGTTCTGATTCTGTTTAGCCCGTTTTGGCTACTTCTAGTCACCTTTGGTTAGTCTCTCAAACAACTTTCCGTTAGTTCCAACTTATTGATATGTAAACATCTTACGCGACGGTATGAGGGTAGATCTCGGCAAATGGGACGAATATGTGTAAACCGATTCTAGCCACTAGGGCGGTATTATATACAATTTTGCCATTTAAAATAATTTGAAATGGATTTTAGATGATAAAAAAGCACAATTTAAATTAAACGAACAGTCAAAAGTAATATTTATTAATTATTATATTCGCAGTGTATTTGGATCCATAGCACAGCTTATTTTTAATGGACGGTTGAATTTAAAATGAATTTTCGCTTCAAAATCCACAACAAATTCGTCAGAAGCAACGGCTATCGTCTTAAAAAAGTATGAATTTTTGGGTTTTTATACAATTTTGTCATTTAAAATCGTTTTTAAACGGATTTTAGATGATAAAAGAGCATATTATTATTTTAAATCAAACGAACTGTCAAAAGTATTATTTAGATGCCCAGAGTCATAGCCCTCTTCTAAAATTTGCAAAATTTGGTTATTGACTTTCCCAAATCTAAGGATGTCGGCCCAAGATTACTAGGTAAATAAGCTGTGTCCATATGTTGATGTTATTCCTGATAGCATTAGATTATCGTGTCGAATTTGTGCAGTGAATTAATCCACTCCGAAGCTGCCAGTACGTATTATTAAATAAACTTAACTAATATTATAGATGCGAATGTGTTTGTTTGTTTGTTTATTTCTTACGCTATCACGCATAAACTGTTTCAATCATCATGAAATTTTGTACAGATATTTTCAAGAGTGTAGTAAAGAACATAGGTTTAGCTTTTACCCGGGGCTTCGTTCGCGTTGATTTTTTATTATTTTAAACTTGGTTATTAAACGTAATTTTTATTCTATGACCAAGCTAAAACGTACAGGCGACGGCCTTAGCATGTTGAAAATGCCAGTTCTCGTCCGATCACTGAGGTTAAGCAACGTCGGGCAGGGTTAGTACTTGGATGGGTGACCGCTTGGGAACACAACGTGCTGCTGTCATTTTTTTACAACCGATGTCGTTATAGGATATGTTTACACATCAGTATCTCGACTACTAGCAGATTCGCTAATTTTTTTTAGTCATTTGAACTGACTCCGATACGTTATAATCAAATTTAATCTTTTTAGTTAGTTTTGGTTAGCTGCAAAAATTCGGTTTGTTTTGGTTAGTTTTAACTTACTTTAATTTTTGCAATTTAATCCGATACGGTTTAGCCCGTTTTGGTGCTTTTGGTTACTTGTGATTAGTTTTGGTTAGTCATTCAATTAGCTTTCGGTTAGCTTTAGTCAGTTTTAAATTATTTTAGTAATTTGAACCGGTTCCGATACGTTACGGTTAATTTTAGTTAGTCGGCAAAATTCGGTTCATTCAAGTTCGTTTCACCTTATAAGGTTAATGTTTTTAATCTGTTCTGATACCTATGTTTTAGCCCATTTTGGTGCATTTGGTTAGTGTTGGTTAGTCGTTCACTTTCGGCTAATTTCAGTTAGTTTTAATTTATTTTAGTTATTGGAACCGGTTCCAAAACGTTATAACCAATTTTAGTGTTTTTGGTTAGTCACCAAAATAAGGTTAATTTGAATTAGTTTCAACTTACTTCAATATTTTTAATTTTTTCGATACGTTTTAGCCCGTTTTGGTGCTTTTAGTTACTTTTGGTTAGCTTTGGTTAGTTATTGAATAAATTTTCGGTTACTTTCAGTAAGTTCCAATTTAATTGAGCCATTTGATTCCGATACGTTAAAACAATTTAAACGTTTTTGGTTAATAATGTAGGTCGTCGCAAAATTCGGTTAATTTGGGTTAGTTACTTATTTTATTCGTAATCTGTTCCGATACGTCTTAGCCCATTTTGGTTACTCTTGATTAGTTTTGGTTCAACATCTTTTGGTTAAGTTTAGTTAGTTTTAAGTTATTTTAGTCATTTGAACCGTATCCGATACGTCATATCCAATTTTGATGTTTTTGGTTAACTTTAGTTAGTCGCCAAAATTTGGTTAATTGTTAGTTTCAACTTGTTTTAGCCCCTTTTGATGCCTTTGGTTACTTTTGGTCCATTTTGGTTAGTCGGTCAATCAACTTTCGGTTAATTTCAGTTAATTTTAATTTATTTTAATCATTTGGACCAGTTCCGTTACACTATAATCAATTTTAGAGTTTTTGGTTAGTCACCAAAATTCGGTTAATTTAAGTTAGTTTTAACTTACTTCAATATTTTAAATCTATTTCGATGCGTTTTAGCCCGTTTTGATGCTTTCAGTTACCTACTATTGGTTAGTCGTTAAGTCAAGTCGCAGTAAAGTTCAGTTAGTTTTAATATATCTTAGTCATTTGAACCGGTTCCGGTACGTTATAAGCAATTTTAATGTTTTGGTTAGTTTTAGTTAGTCGCCAAAATTCGGTCAATTTGGGTTAATTTTAACTTACTTCAATATTTTTATTCTATTTCGATATGTTTTACCTGTTTTGGTGCTCTTAGTTACTTTTGGTTAGTTTTGATTAGACATTCAATCACCTTTCGATATGTCATAAGCAATTATAATGCTTTTGGTTAGTTTTGGTTAGTCACCTAAATTCGGTTAATTTGGGTAAGTTTTAACTTACTTCAATCTTTTTAATCTATTTCGATATGTTTTAGACCGTTTTGGTGCTTTTAGTTATTTTTGGATAGTCATTCAATCATCTTTCGGTTACTTCCAGTTAGTTCCAATTTATTTTAGTAATTTGAACCGGTTCTGATACGTTATAAGCAATTTTAATGTTTTTGGTTAGTTTTGGTTAGTCACCAAAATTCGGTTAATTTGGGTTAGTTTTAACTTACTTCAATATTTTAAATCTATTTCGATACGTTTTAGCCCGTTTTCGTGCTTTTCGTTAGTTTTGGATAGTCGTTCAATACACTTTCGGTTAGTTTCAGTTAGTTCCAATTTATTTTAGTCGTTAGAACCGATTCCGATACGTTATAATCAATTTATGTTTAAATAAACAAGCTAACACGATCTCTCACTGACGTTATGTGTGGCAAATGAAGCATGCACTTGTTCACGATTTGAGGCCCTATTTAGGAAAACAGAATCATTTTCAATGTTAAAACAAAACGATAACCTAAACCCGCAAGCGCGACTATGCAACAGATCTCTCACAGGGTACATGCTCGTTTATTGTTGCAACGTTGCGACCTCCGCCCGACGGTCGTAAAATATCAGTATATTCACGACCGTCGATCGCGAACCTCTGTTAAAATACAGCTGCTTCAAATGCTCCGCGTAACGCGCGTATACGGGCCACAATGAATTTGGCAGCGGTGCACGTTTTGTGCCGGAACGCTGTGTCCGCATTTAGAATAAGCGGTATTTTGCGAGCATTTCATACCAGATTTATTGTTAAATATTAAATATTACTTTAAGCCGCTCACGTTGGTCTGTTTTCGAATTAGTGACTGACGTCACTGACTATTATTTCCGTCTCAAGGTATAGAATTTTTAGTATGCCATCTCCCTTTCCGGTCGTTCACATTATCACATACGTAGATGCTATATAAGCAACGCTACGCATCCATTTCCCCTCCTGCCGACCGTCTCCCAAAAGCGTGTGTGTATTCCTCCTCATGTCGCCGCTGATCGCGAACTCCCCTAACGCGATCGGAATTTTCGTAACGCTCAAAAATCATCGCTTCCTGAGCAGTTTCACTTCAAAAAAGTGGCAAGTGGTATACCTGGCGTAAAACAAAATTAAATAATCATATAACATTGCGATCTTGTAAGGTAAAATGATCCTAGTTTAGACTTTTTACAAATTTTCACTCACTTAAAAAAATGACAAGACAAATAAAATTTAAGTAAAGTAGTGATTTCGGTAAAAAAAGAAATTAAAAATTTAAAAACCTGGCAATGTCGCATTTTAGAGGAACAATATTTTAGGGTTGAACAAAGAATCTGATAGGACACTAATTGTAATAAATATATGTAGGTCATTCCATTTAAAAAAGCATAAAAAATTGCGCCACAGTTTTTGGAACACTCTGTGTAAGCCAAATTATTTTTAGAATGTATTCCCTTTAACGTTAACTTAACGTCAATCAAAGTTTTCACTGAATTAAAACTGTAATCGAAGACCGGATTAAATATACAACCTCTATACTTGCCGCAGAGTAAAAGAATAGAAGAAATAGAAGAATATTTTAACCATTACACAATATAAATTAAATAATAATTGACGACGCACTTTGTGTAAAAGTGATAAATACAGCTTAAGCGCGGCAAATGTTTCTAAACTTCAAAAACAAAGAAAAAACATCTTTCATCTTGACGAACACCAAAACTTTATACATTATATAATTTATGTAGGAAGTTTTAATCCCGCGCAGTTAACATGAAATATGTTTTGACATTCAAATACTCATTTTATGTAATTATTGTTTCTTCTTTTGTTCAATTTGTGCACTGTTTTTCATCTATTGACGTGTCTAGTGTCTAGACGCAATTTGCCGATTATATTATGATACAAATATGATTCAATAATAAAATTGCAAAGAAAAATGCGGGAATTTTTACGTTTTGTATTAAATTGCATGACGTCATGATCATGCCCGGCATATTTTTTGGTTGCTTGTAAATTTTGTCTATAAATGAGGCTGAGAAATGTAGAGATAAATTGAAAGTAGATAGAATTAAAATAAGCGCGCATTTGTTTGCATCTGACGGACGGATCGGATAGACAAAACGAATTAAAACTTTTATTTGCCTTATTTTAAATGAGATAAGCGAAACGGTGGCCAATTAAGAAGCAGCCGATTAATTTCTCTTATAAGACGGAAATAAATCAGTTTTAGATAATTTTATTCTAGAGACTACTATTCTATTAAACGTGGATGACAATATCAGTTAAATGTCCACCTCGACTTCGTTGGAAGCAGTAAACTCTTTTGACGAAGTTTTCCGGAACAGCCCTGCATAACTTGCGATGATAGGGGTGTTAAATCCTAAGATCATGGTGGTCAATCAACTTCAGATCTTCTGAAGATAGTTCGTTTGGAAAATCTGTTGCTCAAAACTGCGAATGTTGCTCCCGTAGTGTGGCAGGTATAGTCATCCTGATGAAATCACATCTTGTTTAAGTCAAGATCATTAATTTGCTGAAAGGAAGAGTGGTTCAACATCTCACGGTAGCGCTGACCATTCACCGTTAAGGCATTGCCAGACTGATCTTGAAAAGAATACGAGCCAATAATCCCTGACGCGAAAAAGCACACCAAACAGTGACTTAAATTGGATGTATTGCTTTTTAGTGGATTACGTGGGTTTTTAGACCTCCAGATTTGACAGTTTTGCTTATTGACATGTCCCGAAAATTCAAAATTAGCTTTATCACTGAATATGATATTTTTACAATATCCAGTTACTTAATGCACGACGCCGTACATGATCCATTGGCTTTCGTCCTGGATTAGTTATATCTTGTACGTATGAAGATGTAGATATTTGGTTTAAATTGTAGGCAGAATGATTTTCTTAAGGTTGACATGTACAGCCTTACATATATTGCGTTATCTTCAGCACTGGTACGCCATTCTACGTTAAATAGTGCGCTTAATAGGTGCATTATACCGACCGAAATGAATTAGAAATTTTCTTTTAGATGTTTCTATCGTAATAAACTTGCATGATAAGAATGGGTGTTGAATGGTGTACCACTCCACGTTGAAATGGCATACTATTCACATGATTGATATATGCCAATTTCCGCATCTTAAAATACATACCAACACAAGTGGTGCCTAGATTAAATCGCCTACCTCTTAATCGGATACCCTCAACATATGTACAGGGTATCCCATTTTCATCACTTTTGTGGGATATCTCCCTTATTTTTAAACGGTTCCGGTTCTCGCAATAGTCTGCTACTTTTGTGTGAAATTAAAGGTGGCGCAAGCAGAATTTTCATCTCTTTTGGTTTTTGAGACACAGGGTGAAAAAGTGAAAAGTATCGCTTTTGAAGCACCCCCCGTATCTCAGTTATTTTTAAACATATCGAGGAAATGAAAACGTATCCTTATAGAATTTTTTCTGCTAAATTCAGTGGCTTATTCAATTTTTGTAGCCCCTTCCGTTTGTTACTGATGAAGCAAACATATGTTTTTTAAGGATAATACCATATATATTATTTTTTGTGTTTATTAGGCATAATATGGGCTTTCCAAAAATATATAATTGTTTATAACTATTTCCAAACAGAAGCTCAGAATTTAAGATTTTTTACAATTTTCTTTTGTGTCCATTTAGCACCCAGGCTATAGCTCAAATTTATTAAAAACAAAGTCCAGGTAAGTAATTATTAGACTAGAGATATGATACTTTCAAACTTAATTTAAAAGATTCTTAAATTCTTAACTCTTAATTATTTATCACAGCATTTTAGCTTAATTTTGATAAAATTAGTGAATTTTACACAAAACAAAACAATAATTACTCACCTTATCTATAAGTTAAGTTAGGAAAAATAAAAGAGAACAGAATTTTGAAAAACCGACGAGTTTTTAAGGTGGTTTTCAAAATTAGGGCCATTTTCCAGTATGCAGATTTGGCACATTTTCGTTATTCTTCTAATAACGTTCAAAAGAATCACAGCCCTTCTTTGAAAAAGAAAAACATGGCCTTAAATGCGCAGAGTTGATTGTGGCTTGGGGCACCGTCTTATTGAAGATAAACGGCATTATAATGGGCCAATGAAACATTTACCATCAGTTCTGGAATAACTTCCTCAAGGATTTCTCTGTACCGCCGCGCTGTGAGAACTCCTTCAAAAAATCTGTAGATGCGTCTTCCAAAAGTGAAACACGAAACTCCAACCACAAAGCCTTTTTGTTGTGCCTTCCAAAAATTAAATGGTGATTTTTTGCCGACCAATATCTTGTATTATGACGATTGAAAAACACGCACTTGAAGAATAAGATTCATCGGACCAGATAACGAGTCCCCCAAAAGATTTGTCAGTATGGAATTGTTATAAATAACATTAGCAAAACAACATTCGGCGCTTGGCATCACTGGGGCCTAAATGGTGATCTATTTGGAATTTATAGGGGTCATACTTAAATTTTTGCAAAGTTCTTGGAGCATTAGACTTAAATACACCAGGTGCTTCCTCTATTTGCTTGCAAGAAGATGAATGCGTCGCTTCAACAAAACTCAATACGTTTATTTATTTTTTATCTCTCTATCTTGTTTGGTGTATGCTTAATTAGGAGAGGGCTGAATAAATAATCCTTACTCTACTAAATTTGACTTAAGGCGGGCAAATATTTCTGCGAAAGGTTGTCTTCTCTCTGGATATCTAATATGAACCAAAATACGCCTAAGATGTTCTCCCAACCATACCGCTTGAAATACGTTACCTTTGTAAATATAATTCCGGAATTTTTTCATTAGATTGTATAAAATAAATCAACATATGATACTTTTCATTATTTTCGTAAAATGCCATTGTTTAAAAAATTATATAGTATATAGTAAAATAGAAACACCATAACTGCAAAAATATTTTATTGGGCTTTTTGGTCCAAACAAATAAGCAATAACCCACTAGCTACTAATTAGATACAAAAGAAACTTTTAGAAAACTTAAATTCTGAGCTTGTTTTTGAAAATAATTGTATGCAAATTATAGTTTGGATAGTCCAGATTATGCCTAATAAATATAAAGCATAATATACACGGTGTTCTATTTCAGAATTATATGTTTGCTACGGAAAAAAATCTATAATAAAATGTCCTGACTTCTTCGATAAGTTTAATGTTTTAAGATAACTGAGATACAGGGGTACATCAAACGTGGTACTTTTCAATTCCACCCTGTATTTTAAAAACCAAAAGTACTATGAAATACAGTGTCTCTATCCAAGGCAGTGGCGACAATCGATGTATCGATTTTGAGGAAGCAAATTTTCTTTGTTTACCTTTTGTTAACGTGTCTTTTCGTATCCTGATTGTCCCGTTTTTGCCTTATAAGAACGTAATTATTGGTGTAACTTTAGTTTGTTGTAAATATAGTGTGGTAAAAACATTTAAGGAGTTTCAGAACAACATAATACTTTAGTGTCTGTGTCTGCGTGTTAAGTGTGATGGAAGTTATAGCGAAGTATCTATAATCAAAAACATAAATACCTCTATATAAAA
>MU186415.1:0-40744 GCA_016904865.1 Pissodes strobi
TATATATATGAATGTCTTCTCTATTGTCATAAAAACCAGGATATGTATAACAGAAACGCCTCATACCACTCTTATAATGTCAGACATGGAATTGATCTTAGGGTACAGTTTCACAGGCTCCTTAGATCGCGCATATCTGTGAATTACTACTGCCCAGTCCTTTACAACAGACTACATGAATCAACCAAACTCTTGCCTGAACGTTTGTTTGGGCTTAAGCTGAAAAAGTATCTTAAGAAAGGCTTGTTTTTCTGTGGATGAATTCCTGAATGAACCTGTGATATCTGGGTAATGTATTGGATTTAGTGATTTTAATGAATATTATATATGTTGTATTCAAATAAGTCTTTTAACAGTGATTGTTGCTTATGTATGTATTTAATGTATTCATGTATTATTAGAACTAGTGTTTTAACTATGTGTATGTTTATTAGCTGCAATGACCTTTTGTTGACGTGAGTAAGGATGTACATCTGTAAACTTGTAATATATTTGATTTGATTGATTTGATTTGTGGAGACAGGTGTGCCCCAGGGTTCCATACTTGGACCTCTGTTGTTCTCAGTCTTTACTGCTGATCTTAAGAGTGTTATTGGTCACTCATCATCATACCATATGTATGCTGATGATATTCAAGTTTATCAACCTTGTCGCCCTGGAGACCTTGCCGAGACCATCGAAACAATCAATAGACATCTGAACGACATCTCACTTTGGGCAGAACATAACTCTCTATTAATAAACCCACAAAAAAACAAAAGCAATCCTGTTTTCTAAAAAGGAAGTTAATACTGACAATCTCCATATACATGTTAATGGTACCTCCCTTTACAATTAGTGAATTCTTGAATGATAAAAATCTCATAGTTGAGCAGCTCATACAAGACTTTTAGATTTTAGAAAGGTATAAATGTAGTTTGTTTTCTTTGTATGCGTGTTATAATTTGTGTGTGTGTGTGTGTGTGTGTGTATGCATGCTTACTTTTTAATTTTACTTTTTAATTTTATATTATTTTATCTTTATTGGCATAAGTTTTTTTTTGACTATGTACACCTTCTTTTTCTCTTTTCTCTTTTTTTTTATAATTTGACATGTTCTACAACCATTGGTTATCTAAATTGAACAAATAAAAATTTGAAACTGAAACTGAAGAAAAAGTGAAAAACCTTAGATTATACATGGACACACATTTAAAATTTTATTTTCATATTAATAATATTTGTAGACAAGCCTATTTTAATTTAAAATTCATCTACAAATATAAATACACTCTCCCTGAAAGAACCAAAAAAATACTTACAGAATCCCTCATATTGTCTATCCCAAACTACTTAGATACAGTTTATGGACCCTACCTTACAGAGTAATCAATTTAAACTTCAAAAAATTCAAAACTCCTGTGCCAGATATATACGATGTGTACCACTAAGAGAACATTTCGGTCAGTATGTTGTTGAGCTCTTTAACACCAATATTAAGCAACAACAGTTAGTGCACATGGGTTCCATGGTGCATAAAGTGGTCAAGACTGCAAAGCCAGATTATTTGGCAGAATTGATTGCATTTCGTGGTGATCAACATCAAATAAATATAAGGGGAACAAATATTATTGACATTCCCGGACACAAAACAGAATTTTTTAAATCATGTTTTTTGTATCTGGCAGCAACCTTATACAACAAAATTCCCAAAGATGTAAAAACATTAAGCCTCTCTTGTTTTAAAAAGAAAGTGATAGATGTCATAAAGGGTGCTATGCATAATACATAATCTGCAGTTGTTCTCGTGATCAATGTAATCTTTTTGAGAGTTTGTCAATTTGTAGTGTTTAAGTATTTATTTTCAAGATTGTAAAAGTACATATATGATCATCAAAGCCAGTTGCTAATTTTTTGTTAATTATTGTTACCTAATGGTTATGTTTTATATATTTTTTTTATTGTGGTAATTGTTAAAAACTGCTTTGCGGACTACCTTTTGTCAAATTGTTATATTTGGTCAATAAAAGATATTTATTTATTTATTTATTAATACTGCCCAAACCTCTCAATTTATTATACATCTTAAACTAATCTAAATTTCGTCGGGCTTGGGCGGGCTCGGGTCTGACAATATACAATGAATGGTAGTAGTTATTTATCATATAAGGAAAAAGAAGTGGATTTTAGGGCAAGGTATGCTGCCAGACAAACACAGCCAGCGTCAGCGGTAAAATTTTACTTTTTCCCCTGTATAATTAATAACCGCCGTAAAATATTGAAGTTCATAAAATCGAAAAATTGTCAGCTGTGAAATGTGACAGGCCCTAGAATTTGTCTCGCTGCTAAATTTTAGGAGCCAGCTCCTAAGGAGCTAACTTCACATACATCATTTAATCACTGTCAAGTCAAAAAAAGGTAAATACAATAATTATAATTCTGTGTTCATTGATGATCATTGATCAAACATAAGCATATAGCATAAGAAGTTGAAAGTTAGTGAACATTTTATGCCAAGCTTATGTTGTGTTTAATGTTATGTCGATCTATAAATTACCTGACTTAAATTTGGATGTTTAACTTGGGCAGGAATACATTTATTAAAAATTTGGTAGTACAAAGGTTATAACCTTTGCAGCAGGGAGCTTCCAGTGGTAGTTTTGAACCAGATTGAGGGGTTTGAAAAATGAAATTTCATGACAAATCCTCGTTAATAGTGGTTAGATGCAATGTATATGTAAACTTTCCAATATACCTACCTTCCTCTTCAATTAACTGATCGTATTTAATGAAGTCCACAATTTCCCCTTGATTTAAAGCTTGTTTTTGTGGCAAAAGGGTACGCAAAAGTGGTGAATCGGATATAGGTTCTTCAAGTGATAACTGGGTAAGGTTACACTCAGGTTCTTCAGATAGCAGTTGTTGCATATATGCTTCCCTTTTGGCTACTAGTTGACGAACGACGCTCGGATCAGACTTTAATTTTCGTAGTTTCGACTCTACAAGAAAAATAACAAGAGTTAACAAATTTTCATGTTCTATCAACAGAAGGCAGAAGGTCATCTAGTGTCATCTACTCCATCCAGTAGGTCACATAAAATGAAACGTCATAATCACCTAAAGTAGCTAAATATTGCTCGTGGTCCGGCAACTTATCACAAATTTCTGGATTTTCTGGAATGAAATTATCTTCGAATTTTGTTTGGAGAATGTTTTCAGAAACGCTGACGTTTGAATGACAGCTCATCCTCCTCCATGGATCCATCTTTAATAAAAGCCTGTTTACACTGTTTACAGTTTGCTGAGTTTACATTACAAAACTGCACAATACGATTAGAATTTGCCTGTAGGCATGCGCGTTTTCAACTTTGCAAACAGCTGACGCAAATTTCGTTGCATGGCGTCAAGTTGAACCATATACGTATAAATGTATATGAGTTGAACATACGCTGATTTTATGGCACGTTGCATGCCATTTTTCGTTAAAATGAATAAAATGACAATTCCAACATTAAAATAAAAATAAAAAATTTAGTGAGTCTGCTAGACAAGAATCTAGGGGCAGCCCCGCAACTCTGAGCAGAGTAATGTGGGTTGCCTAAAGTCACGGCCACCTTCATTGACAAGGGAAGGGAGTGGACGGGTAAAACCGGCAGCTATTCTGTTACGGGTTGGCTCCACGATTTGACAAGCCTCAAGCGTCGTCAAAGACTTCACGCATTCTTGAGCAGTGGCGTTTCATGAGTATTTTATTATAATCCCAGCAAGCATATGCCTTATTAGGTACATTCTCGTCACTAAATTATATCTGTTATTTTATACTCCATAATACTTCTAATACTGGCTTAAATCACAAAACGCAGTGATTGAAATATAACAAATATATTTCCTTAAAAGAACAAAGCAATGTACGCCACTGCACGACAGGCCATTTTCAAGGGTAATTATGTGATTCTTATTAGCAATCATGACTGAAAATGTTAACAAAGCTAATATAAAATTACAAAGTAAGGCAGCCTGAAATATAGTCGTAATCATATTTTGAAATAATCTATATCTCAGCTCACACAAAGAAAATAAATAATAAATATTAGCGTCAGCAAGAACTAGGTGTAGAACATATTTACCCGTGAAAAATAATTCCAAGCTCCTTTCGGTCATTGCGACTTTTACAGCCATAAGAACAACAAAACACTATATTGCTATGGACAAATTGAAGTATTTTGAGAGTTTTTCACAACAAAAATCACCAAAATAGACGGAGGTGCCGCTTTGAATGTCTGACTCCTATTAATGGCGTCCGTTCGATTTTTGATCACACGTACTGTGCGCAGCCGTAAAGCGAGATTATCTGTCCACTCCCTTCCCTTGTCAAAGGCCACCTTCGTATAGGTGGCCGTGGTTAAGCACGGCCACCTATACTAAGGCCTGGAAGCAGGCGGTTTTAGGCAAGTCATCACACGTCGACCGTCGACCGAATTGATGGATTTGTTTACATTAATATTTTTCACTCGGTTTTTCATTTATTTAATTATTTTATAACGGGTAGATATTATAATTATATTTCGTAAAGGTTTCTTGTGGGAGATTACAAGTAAGCTACCTGGATGTCCTTCATATTTAAGTAAAGTTGATGAAGAGAATGTCCAGCATTTAAAGATCCTTTACACAAATAGTGCACTATGTAAAAATCGACCTCTTCTATTGGTCGATCCATCTCGTATTACGATATGTCTGCGTGATGCAATCGATTTCTGTCAAGAGCTCTCGTGGTGTAGAGGTTTATACAGCTGGGTCTCACCTGGACGGCCGAGGTTCGAACCCCGTTGCCTTTTTTTCTTTTTTTCTTTAAGATTGTGTTTCTAAACAGTTTTTTTCTTGATTTTGGGTTAGTTTGGGTTAGCCGTAGCGAGCGAAGCGAGCGGAGGGCCATGCGGATCGACCAATAGGAAAGGCCGATTTTTATATAGTGCACTATTTGTGTAAAGGATCTTATAATGCGAATGTCCACACTAAACGCAGAAAGATCAGATTGAATGTCGAGAAATGGAAAGGGGCTTTTGCTGAAAGTTTGGATAGGGCAACTACTTACAACGAAATGAAGCAATATCTTTTACTGCGCTACATGAAGCTGATATCAAGATTAATGAACTTGAGTTGAAAGTTTCTCAGTTTCTTAAAATACTGCCTTTTGCAACTGCTTTGATCTTGGGCTACATATTTCATTTAACTGTAATCACATTTGTTATTAACTAACCACATAGTGTATATTATTAATACATACATATTATCAAAAATGGAAATTATAAGCCAACAAGCATAATACAAAACAATTATGTTATTCAGATATTCCGTTCATCTACTACTTGTAACTCCTATCTTTGATATGATTTTTATTTCATTTCTATACCTATTTCTCATATTTATTTTTATAATTAATAAACATGTGTCCAGTTTTACCATATTGTCGTATTTTAAGATTAATAAGGAAGCAAAGGTCTTATTAGGTAGTAGAAGGGGCAAGATCAAGATAAGGCGGAAGGCCAGAGAAAAAGAATGTCTGGTAGTGCTAGTAATTTAGATGAATCAAAACATACATCAAAATAATCCCCCTTGAATTTAAAGCCCCCTGACCCCTATCAAACAAAATAATTACCCTCAAAAACCAAAAAAGAATTTACACTCATTACAGTTTGTTTACATATTTCGGTCGACCCCATAGATATCTTACTTTACACAAGCGGCGCAAGCCAATGGTCAATGGTCGACCCGTGATGACTCATAATTTGCTGCTTCCTGGTTTTGTCGTATAGGTGGCCGTGGGTTAAGTCCCCCTATCCCTTATAAATGAGCCACAGGGTAGTTCATACAGCAACGAATCACGAAATACGAATCACGAACTTTAACGCCATTGGTCAGATTAATTGACAGGAGAGTTGACCGGTGCATAATTTAAGATTTTACGAATTCGTGAAATTTAAAATCTACGGCGCGGGAAACTGGAGTTCATTTCAAGATTTTACGAATTCGTGAAAAATTTCGGCCGATTTGACAGTTTGCATATTGGTTTTTAGGTTAGATTAATTTAGTTTTGATTTGTTTTCGTTGTTTTTTCGTATGTATAATGTTTGATTCGCCCTTATATATTTACCTATGATATGTGAAGAGTTTTATGTAAATAAGATATTTTTTTGTTTTTATAATTATTATAAGATAAGCTCTTTATGACAACCGGCAGCTAAATATCTTAAAATAAAATATGAAAATAATAATGAACTACGGTTGATAATGACGCTCTACTGTACCAATAATATTAACTGCTGGTGATAAAAGTTTTATCTTAAAATATACCTATATCTAAGTGTAAGAGATAACGTCTCTGGTGCGGAAATTGGCTCTCGGGTGTGGTATTTTATTTTGGTATATGGAGAAATCTTTTCCACAAGGAAATCGAAATCTTTCAAAGACATTTTATGGTAGTTCCTAAATATTTTCTCCTCATTTACCCTAATTTTTTGCACGAAATTATGATACTCCATGCGACCACCGTTGCTTAAAGATCTCACAGACACCAATAGACCTATTCCTATTATTCTTTTTTGTCGCATCTTAACCCTTTCAGTCCCCAATTAACGTGTGTTGTTAAAAAAATTTGAAATTTTGTAACAACGCTTACTTATTTTAAAAAATATTTTTGGTATATGTCAAAACTGTCAACACCCTTCAAATTTTGACATTTCACGTGTACACTACAGTGTACATTGGGATTTAAAAGTGCCACTAGTACTCCCACTACATCTAAGTAAATCATGAGAATAGATGGCCTGGACATAAAAAAAAAACAAATAATTAGCACTTTCCACATCAACCCGTCCCCCTTCATGCATAATAGAACCAGTAGCTGCTACACCTAACTCTGCTTCGACACCAGCTGAAATCGCATTGTCTCGCACTTCATTCTGAATGCCGCCACCGATGGTTTCTTCTCCTTGGAGCTGATCCAAAATATCCTTGGAAATTGCAAACCCTAGGTCTTCAAATAACTCAGTATGGGACGTGTAAGCATATTACTAAAATCAATGTTATTCAAACCATTTTCTTGATTCTCGTCTATTTCCCATTCATCATCCTCTTCGCTAAGACACTCTAGGTCGGAATCATAATTTTCTAAATAAATAGTGCAGAAGTTGTTCGTATGAGAGCGATTTGTTACTCATTTTCAGTGAAAACCCCAAAAAATTACAGACTCTTACACAGAACCACAAACAAATAGCTTAGGGAAAAGTACCTCCTTTAAGTCCCAATGTACACTGCAGTGTACGTAATTCCCGTGGGTCAAGTAGCCCAAAAAATTACCTTACTTCACAAAAAATACAATATATTTTCTTCTACAAGCCTTCTCTGTTATATAAAAAAAATTCAACTCCAAAACAGCATATATTTAGCAAAAAAACACGACATAAATAGATAAACGACAGGTAGTTCGCGCCGAGACATGCTTTTCATAATAAACAGAACTCAACAGTTTAACGTTATTCCCATAGATGGCAGCAGCTGTGCTAGATTCGTAATAAAGGGTACACACAAGTGCACGGCGGGATCGGTTGGTCAAATTGGAATCGTAGTTTGTATTTAGAGAGTGTTAAATTTTGGTACACTACAGTGTACGCCAGGACTGAAAGGGTTAAGCAACAAGTAAGCTCCTATTACACGTCTACGTCTATGTCGGCAATAAAATACATTCATATTAGAACATTAATTATTAATTTTGAAAAACACAAAAAGGAAACACAACCCTCCTAACCTATCGTCAAAGGTAAATGTCACAGTGAAAATTTGACATTTCCTAGAAACGTCTACGAATTTCGTCTTCGTATGAAATGGTCACTTTTCACGAATTTGTAAAAACAACGATTCGTGTTTCGTGATTCGTTGCTATATGAACTCGGCTGTATTCGATTGAGACTGAAGATCAGTTCAAAATGAACTGAAACTTAACTGATATTTCAGTTCAGTGAGCCAAGGTCAAATACATTTAAATTAAATTAAATTTTAAAAAAGCCGATTGGCAATTGATATTTAAATGCCATCTTTTACTTGAACTACTGAACCGATCTAAGTGATCCCGGTTCATTTCTGGTTCACTTACAGGTGAGCTGGATCACTGGCTATGTTCATCGGCACTTAGCATATTACCAGAGTACTCTGGTTGGACTCTCGATTTTTTGACAAGAAGCAGTAGGTTACGTTCTTAGATTGGATTGTTTGCGTGTTATTATTTGTGCTCGATTATTTATTTATTAAGTGTCTTAACTTTTTGGACATTTAGTCATTAACGTGTTTTCATTGTTAACCATGGCCGTACGTTGTTTTGTCTGCAAAGGGCACAAGGGTGACTGTTAACATTATAAACCCACACATTTTACGCTATTTTGATATTCTTTGAGAGGATTATCGTAAATTGGACACTTTTACAATTAACTAACCATGGGAGAATCAATTTTTTTATCAAAAATCATTAAAAACTTGTAAAAAACTGCTATAAATGCTACTACTTTTCACTGCGGACTTTCAATTTATTATTTTGTTTTTATTGAAATCGCGCAGACGGCGCAGGGCAGGTTTGTAGACACCGCTGTGTTGCCACATTTATTCTTTAATTCTCATTAGCGTCTTGCCGCTGTGGGAAGCCTGATCCTCGTCAATGTTATTTACACATATTTTCACTTCACGCATTTGTATAAAACGTTTCGAGAAAAGCAGGGATGTGAGAATTTGGCTGAAGTGGCGAAGCCCACGTCTCTAGAACGCAAAGTAATTGGTTCGACGCCCGGTCATGCAAGTTTTTTTTTATTAGATAGTTAGCTTTTTTATATGCCTTGGGTTAGTTTTGGTTAGTCTGGGTTAATTTGAAATAGTGAAGAGACAAGCGCGCTACGCTTACTTTGTTTAATTAGGGTGAGTCTCGGTTAGTTTGGGTTAGTTTTGGTTTTTCTGGGTTAGTTTTGGTTAGTCTGGGTTAGTTTTGGTTAGTCTGGGTTAGTTTGAAATAGAGAAGAGACAAGCGCGCTACGCGGTTGGTTAATTAGGGTGAGTCTCGGTTAGTTTTGGTTAGTCTGGGTTAGTTTGAAATAGTGAAGAGGCAAGCGCGCGTAGCGCGCTTGTCTCTTTACTTTGGTTAATTAGGGTGAGTCTCGGTTAGTTTGGGTTAGATTGGGTTAGTTTTGGTTAGTCTGGGTTAGTTTTGGAGAGTATGGACTAGTTTTGGTTAGTTTGAAGTAGTGAAGAGACAAGCGCGCTTGTCTTTTTACTTTGGTTAATTAGGGTGAGTCTCGGTTAGTCTATGTTGGTTTTCGTTAGTTTTTGTTACTTTGGATTAGTGTCGGTTAGTTTGGGTTAGCTGTGGGAGTTTTCGCGTTAACATGTATTACTAAACAGCCTCATTTATGACTTTTTTCAATTTTTGCCGTCAAAATTGCTCTGCGCAATATGTAACGTGTCAGAAACACTTTTAATTAGATAGTATTACATGTCACACAAAAAAATTTGTAAAATTCAAAAAGTGCGCAAAGCAAACATTTACAGAGTTTTTTTGTATTTTGGTAAGTTTTGGTTACTTGTGATTTTTTGTATATGTTAACAATTATGGTGTTACATAGATTATGATATATATTTCAGTTTGGCAACATTGTAAACATTTCCTGTTATTCCTTATTCTGTCAATATCCTTATTGTAAGTTATTATAGTTTTCGTATTGAAAGTAATGAAATTAGGAGGAAAATAATTGTAAGGTCAAGTTTTCCAAGCAAATTTTACTTTTAATCTATTCTAGACAGCATAAGCTATGGATTAAAATTGAAAAAAAACTGAAATGGTTGGGTTTATAATATTAACAGGACCCGCCTACAATTATATAAATGGCTTCGAGTGACGAAATATCAATTTATTAACGCCGTTTGACGCGCTCACATTTTTGATAAAATTTCTGCCCGTAGTAATCTTTCGAAAACGGCAATCTTACTTTGCGCTCGAAAAACACACAGAACTTTTTCTACAGCCGCATTTTTTAAAATTAAATGCACATTTTTCACTATACTTATTCTGAAATTTGCAAATGACTGCAGTGTTGCCAGAGTAACAAAGTAAAAAGTCGCCACGCACTGGTATGAAAAGTCGTCATTTTGTCGTCATATCTTCTTTGAAATATTCAAGGCAGTAAACTGTGAATATTAAGTACATTTTCAGTTTCAGCGTTTTTTGAAGAACAAACCAAAACAAGCTTTATGTCTCAACTTTATTAATATTAAAAAAATAAATAAATAAACAAAAATTAAACTATTTTCGTATTTCGTAATATCACTCATTTTAGTGTAACCAGTAACTGACAAAGAGATGTAGCAGGGTAGCGCTTAATAAAAAATAAAAATAATAGTATAAGATGCCGATTTCCAATTTGCCGATGCAAATGAATATTGTATAATGCTGCAATGAGCAATAACAGGTTGGATTTTGGATTGCGGTTGCGTGAAAACTAAAACATTTTATCCGCCGCGCGCCGTGCTTCGGGGAAGCCCCGAAATTTGACAGTCGAAAGCACACCATGGTGCGTTCAGATATAAGACATTCAGGTGATTGCGATGTCATTAGCTTAAATATGTTGTATAAAGCCTATGTATTAATGATAATAATATACTGATTCATTTAATTTATCCATTTGATAACTAAAAATTTCCTAATATGAAAAAGTCGTCAAAAATTCCACTATTTTAATAAATCGTCGCCACTCTTTAATCAAGGCAAAAAGTCGTCATTTTGGCGACATGTCGCCCAAAATGGCAATACTGAATGACTGTCAGGTTTGACATAATAGGATTGTTCTAGCAGGACATTTCGGACGGTTTGAAGCCATCTGGAGTTTGCGCATAGCGATATAAGCGTCGCTTTTATTGCTATGCGCAAACTCCGGAGGCTTCAAACCGTCCTAGATTTCATGCTAGAACAAACCTATATTCGGGCTTCGGGCATATTTAGAACAGGAGTGCCAGCCCAAACTGTAACAAACGCATGACTGTCATTTATTTATCCTCGGTTTCCATGACCATTCATAGCACACTCGACGAAAAAAGTGAGAATTTTCTTTTCCTTGTTCGCGCTAGAGCGCAAAATAAGGATCCACGGCATTCGTCGATTTTGCGATATCATTTAAATTTAGCAATTAGTTATTTTGCGCGCGGCTGTAGAAAAATTGATATTCTATGTTCATATCAAAATATTTATATATTTATTTACACTTATAAACACCATATTCATGGTTATGTATAAATGACTGATCATTCTCGATCACGTTTACCAGATATCTTTTTTTATCAATTTCAGTTACAGTTACATATCATGTTTAAATTAGTTTACTAAAAATGTAAACTAAATTAAATCCAGTCCGTCTCTGTTGAATTTCAGCTGGCCATTAAAACCTAACATTTTTAATATATGAAGGGCATGAGCGAAAAATGAGGAAAGCATGAAAAAGTCAAATCTGGCTTCATCGACATCAAAGGAGCCGACGTAGAGTTCAATAACTGATTCGGTACGGTATAAGCTGTGACAAAAGTTTGTACACGATACATAAAAATATAAGGAGGCGGGACAATCGTTTTGTTGATATTTTTGCAAGATTTCGGATTTTTATGAATGAGTTGTCGGGTCTCTTTAGGTTAAATGTTTTTGCTCAGAACATGGGCGTTTTGTATGCTACTATTTTTTCCAAAAAATACAATATTATGCAAAATTTCATTTATTATTAAACAAATGTTAAATAACAAAATTCTCATAAACAAAATTATAAATTCTGGTAATATCTAACGATTCTATTTTTAGCAAGCCATGCTGGAACTAATAAAAACTATATCAAAATAATAAGAAAACAGTATATTATATACCTAGGTTGAGAAGTAAGCCATTATTTACCGAGCACCGGATATAATGTTAAAGTGACCATAATTCTTAAATCTTAATGCGCAGGACGTTACGTAATTGTCAAAATAAGTGGCAACATTTTTTTGGAGTGGTGTTGTGTTTTGGCACCTTCGCCATTTTATATAAAAAATAACTACGTTTATCTCGATTAAATCTAATTCATCCGAGAAGCTTCATCCGCTTGAAAATATCCACATAAACGATGGCGCCTGATATTCTTAGCGGATGGAAGCCTCCGATTCGATCCGGTATTTCAATCGGGTTAGACTGACTAATCCTTATCGAAGCAGTGTTGCCAACCATAAATCAGAAAAATCCGTAACAGAGTCCTCAAAATTTCCGTGTTTTTCCGTGTCCCTGAAATGTAGCTTAAAAAAGGTTACTGTAAACGTAAAATCAATTGTATATCGAAGAGTTAAGTTGTTGGAAGAAATATGACACTGAGTTGAAATGTTCAACTTGAAAATAAATAGAATATGACGTCATACATGCACCACTCCGGATTTTTCATGATGGTAATTAAGATAAAATAATTCAATAGTTGCTTACCAACTTACGACGCTTAAAATGAGAAACAGCGAAAGTCTTCTTATTTAATCCATTTATTCGAAACAAGCATAAAATAATTCTTCTTTTTACAAATAATCAACCGAAGACAATGCCGAATCCGTCTTCACCATTTTTTAACATTGATTTGACTGGCTTAAATAGAGCACAATATATTTTTTTATCACCTATGAAGCCAGCAGACTTCCATTAATGGTACTAGTGACTAAACAATTTCTTTGTTTTGATTAGATTCATATGTTAAAGTTATGGGCGCCGGCGCCGGCAGAACAAATTTCAGGAGGGGGGGAGGTTAACAAAAATAACGTGTAGATAGTTTTTTCTAAATTTTAATGAATTTGAAATGTATTTTTATACTATACGTTATTTTAATACTTCAGGCAACTGCCCCCTCCTACCGGCGCTCATGGTGAAATTACTTTCGCATTGAGCGTTTGACCCAAAGCCCAAAATTGTCAGTGGTCGTCAATATTTTGAAATTCCGATTTATCAAATCAACGAATCTTTGACACTAAAGAGACCAGTGATTGGCACATCTATTTCTAGGATTGAATAATATCTATATGAAATATCGATTATAACTAAGCGAATTATATTAAAATGGACATATGACACATAAATATAATAACGCCATATTATCTGTAAAAAATCCGTGTTTTCATTGCACGGAACCCAATAAAATCCGTGTCCGTGTTCTAGTTTCAAAAATCCGTGAAAACACGGAAGTTTCCGTGTCGTTGGCAACACTGTATCGAAGTGATTTCTTTTAAGGACAGAAACGCGATTGAAATTTTATTTGTCAGCTGTTTCGGATTTGTCGGCATCGGCTATCTCTAACCACACTTTTATAATGTTTGTCTTTGGTTTGGTAAATTATAAATTATCGTTTTTAAAAAAATTAATAATGAGCTCAGATTCTTCAGAAACATCCAAAATTGCCCCCCCCCCTTATGAGTTTTTGCCCGAAATTCTTAAAAAAATAAAGTTATTTGGCATTGTCTAACTATGTCGGTCTGTGTTTATTTGCATATAATCGAAGAATTAGATTTATAGATCCGATAATTCATTTCGTAACAAAAACGGAGATTGACTAGATGCGATTTTTCGAGATAAACGTAGTCACTGACAAGCGAATTTTGGACTGGGTTGGGTTTTTGTCGCACTATTCAGGAATGGGCAAAATTAGTAATGGGATGATATTTAAGATTCTTATTTTTGCATTAATATAGTAGAGAATAAACAATTAGCTAATTTTGTAGTCATTTTGTGCATACCGCATACCACAAAAGAGAATTGCAGGACATTTTGCAGGACGCTTGCTTTCTCTGGACAGTCTATGAATGCTTGACTGTCCTGCTCAATGCAGGACGTCTGGTCACTTTATATAATGTGCGAGGTTAATAATGGCCTTCTCAACCGAGGTATATATAGATTTTTTTTTACTATTAACACTGATATATTACCATATTTGATTCGATTTGATTTTTATATTAGTCACTTTCTACTTATTTTTCAAATAGTTCGAAATCAGGGTAGCCTGGAAGTTCAGTTGTCTAACTGACACTACTGACAGATACCGTGACAGCTCCATACATACAAAGTATCTTCTTTCCATCTAAATTTTGACAAAATCGCATTATTAATAAGAATATTATGGGGAGTCATGAAAAGTGAGTCATACTGTATATAATTTTTTTACTAATAGCACTGATACAATCCTTATAATTATTTGAATTGATTAAATTTTGAAATTAATCATTTCCTACTCATTTTTCAAATAATCCGAAATGACAAGTAGTTGTCAAACTAACAAGTTGAAACAAATGTCATTTTCCGTTTCATTATTGATCTAGGTTTTTTTTAATATTAGGTTTGTTCTAGCAGCGATTTCAAACGGTTTCAAACCGTCCGGAGTTTGCGCATAACGATATAAGCGACGCTTAAATCGTTATGCGCAAACTCCGGACGGTTTGAAATCGCTGCTAGAACAAACCTAATATTATTTACCTAGAGTGAGAAATGTTACTTCTCATTTGAGGAATGGAGTAAATAATGGTAATTTATCATGTTAGTAGTAAAAAAAAAGAAAATATGTCATTGGTATAACCACTTAACCGCTGTGATTTTTCTTTGTACCAATTTTCCTAGAGGATTAGATTTTATCTGAGAGCATGATAAGTAAAAACTAGCCAGTCAAGAAATTACGGATTAATAAAAGAAAATTCAATTCGTATTAATACGTATCTGCAGTGATTTACTTTGTATTATACATTTCCTGAAGCTTAATTCAATCGTGGCTTATGGTAAAACAAATTCTACAATTTCTACTAAATAAAAATTACAGTGACGCTAACACTGAATGGTTTAATGAGATAATCATTAAATTCTCGAGTACATACAACAAGACAATGTTACCAAATATACAGGCACTCTAAGCATTATTATCCTAAAATTAAACTTACTGTCTAGGACTAGACGTTACACCGGAACCTGCTTCTGTAGCATTAATCGCTTCTGTTGGCCACCTTCTTCAACGATAAGTGACGAATTTCGAACAGCGTTTCTTTACGTTATTTTTCGAGCCGACGACATGAATTTGCTTAATTACTTAGTTACTTCCACGAGTCTCTAAAACTGTGAGACACTATTTTCGGTTTGCTCAATACTGTGATCATAGTAACAGACTTCAAAAACTAATTTACGTTAAAATTTTCCCGTGTTCCATTTGGACATTACGACGAGCTACAAGTGAAGATTATTTTCAGACTTTAAAAATTTCCAGAGTCCGTTTCGGACATTACGACGTGCTACAAGTGAATATTCTGTTCAGACTAACTTTTGCCCCGATAATTTCTCGCTTTTATGCCAGCTTTTCTTGTTTATTCCCAGAAAAATCTGGAATCTGCACACATGCGGCAATAAAGACACGTGATGCAGTGTGGTGTGACGGAAAACGCTCCAATTTTCGTCGAAAACAGCTATTCGAGATTTAACTTGTTTTGTAAATTCCAATCCCGCAGAGTGTTCAAAATTTTACATTCCATACTTAATTTCGTTATTGAAATTAGCTCACACATGGTTTTTAAACTCCAAGCTGCAATTAAAATTCTGGGGTCACGACTTTTCGTTTTTTGTTTCAATTGGCTATGTTCTGGAAATTTTTCTTATTAGAAACCAATGGTTTTCTTTTTGGAACAAAGTTTGGGGGAATCTGCGTGTGAATGTTCGACAGCGGAGCGGATGATATTCTTACTAGTTAGTTCATCTAGTTTCGCGTTATACTGCAGTCAAAAAACAAAAGTATAAGAACTCCGATTTAAAATTGGTTCTCGAATCTTGTGATATTAAACACCATGCCGTTTATTGAAATATATTCCAATGGTAAGTGATTTTATTTTAATCAAGCTGTTAGGTGCTTTTGTCGTACACTTTTATTACGCAAAATGATTAACCCCTTTTCGCGATTCGGGCATTACTTCTTGATTTGTTTTAAATCTTGTTTAATAAAATAATTCTATTATTTTAATTGAACGTTCTCTCCCTTGATTTAATTCGAGACTTAGTTTACTTTTGGAACAATTAACAATACTTTTTAAAGCAATTGTCGAATCAAATTTAACTAGATCAGGTGCATCGGCAGTACCAAATTTGCTACCTTTTTTGGCTTAAGTAACCTGCAGTTTTTTTTTCAAGACAGAACATTACTAGTATATAATTTATTATTATAAATATTTGGCCTGCAGCCTAGTTTATTTCAATACAGATGTTCCTACAGTTAATGAACAAAAATACAAATGCGCCAAAATTAAAAATCTCTTATCTTTGTTTAAATGAGCCACAAGATAATTATTCTAGTTTTTTTGTAAATATAAACGTAAGGAAAATAGGAGAACGGGAATTTCACGCTCTTCTAACAACAATAAAATGTAAAGCGCACATTTACAGAGAGAATTTATTGATGAACTTCTTACAGCCGTATCCTTTGTAGAGCTGGGGTGTTTTTTCCTCTGGACTTCTTCACAATCAGAGGATGTGTTCGAATCCTACCGACTGCGCCAGTTTTGTTAGATATAACACTTTTACTCACAAAATAAATTGTATTATATTTGATTGTTTATACAGAGATGAAAGAAAAGTTCGTACTGTGGACTACTGCTTGCAAACTAATGATGATTACTGAATAGTTCTGGGGATACAGGGGCTATATATCATTCATTTAAATTTTACACAATTATTATTTTTTGCTGTGTGTCTTAAAGTGGGTTTTTAGAGATCGTTTCCACTTCGTTTTAAATGAACAATCTAAACAATGAAACCACTGGATTTGCTCAGCAGGCATATGAATTAAAGCATGCGATTTGAAACTACCTTTGATGATTGTTTTATAGGGACATTCTGGACATTTATGCCAACCTTTTGCGTTTTCGCCGTGATGCCTAATCTGGTGCTTTTTTAAACAATCATTTTGAAGGGTTCTATATGAACAATCCGAACACTGCAACCAATTGCCAGTTCTATGAGTATTTAAGTGACGTTTTAAGTTAAATTTGTTCTTAATTCTACATGAACAATGTAAACAGCGAAACCACTCGATTTGATCAGCAGGCTTATGAACTATGGTATGCGCTGATAATTTACATTTGCTTATTGTTTTATAGGGACACTCTGGACATTTATGCCAACCTTTTGCGTCGTCACTTTGATGCCTAATCTGGTGTTTATTGAAACAATCCTTTCGAAAGGTTCTATAAGAGCAATCCGAACACCGCAGCCAGTCTAAACTATGTTCATCGGCAGTTTTATGTGTATTTAAATGGACTTTTAAAGATCTTTTATGCTTTGTTTTAAACGAACAATCTAAACAGTGAAACCACTCGATTTGATCAGCCGCCTTATGAGTTATGGCATGTTTGTGTAAAGTATGTTTATCGATTGTTTTATAGGGACAGTCTGGACATTTATGCGAAACCTTTGCGTCTTCGCCTTGATGCCTAATCTGGTGCTTCCTTAAATGAATCTTTTGAAGTGTTCTATATGGACAATCTGAACACCGCAACCAGTCTAAACTATGTTCATCGGCAGTTTTATGTGTATTTAAATGGAGTTTTAGATTATATTTCTGATGTGTTTTATATGAACAATCAGCACAGTGAAACCACTGGATTTGATCAGCAGACTTATCAATTATGGTATGCGCTGATAATTTACTTTTCTTTATTGTTTTATAGGGACCTTTATGGCGACTTTGTTTGTCTTTGCATTGACGCCTAATCTGATTCTGGAGCATAGCATGTTGTTCTTGTTTGTCAATATTATAAGAACTTCCAGGATATGTATGCAGAGTAACACGATGCTCAGGTTTATGGGCAAGTTCGTAGTTTAACCTGAAAAAAAAAACAACTTTAAAAACCTATGTAGGTATACCATTAATAATCACATTCAATTTAAAAAGGCATTTGGTAGAGTTCAACATTACAACACAGTTTTGTCCACAATACAGTGTAACAGTCTGATTTGGCCAGTGTAAAGTATTTTAATGTTCATTTTATATGCTGCATTTAGCAACAAAAGATGCTATATTTTGCGGTAAGAATTATTGAGTATTGACCTCTTCGGTTAATTAATTCTAAATTTATTGATTCGATTTGTTGTCAATAAGCTTAAGGTAGCCGCATTTATTAATGTAAATTAATTTTATTCTACATATAGGTTAATGATATATTTGTACTGTTTATAACACTCCGTTGTTTGAAAATTTTCTTTTAGATTTACCCAAAATAACAATTAAGCACTATAATAGTGAAGAACCACTAATTATAAAATATTTTTTTCTAAAAAATTTAATATACATAAAAATTCGGAGCATATATTTACTGATGGATCGGTTAATGAGGGTAGAACAGGGTGAGCTTTTCTCTACAAAAATAAAGACATTTCCAAACAGTTTAGGTTGTTGAACGGATCAACAATTTTCTCTGCAGAATTATGGGCTATTTGGAAAGCTCTGTATAGAATATGAAGGAAATACTCACTTTACCATATATTTACTGATAGTAAAAGTGTCTTACAGGCCATTGCTAATTGTAGCTCTAAATTTCCTGCCAATTATATTGTTAAAAAAATAATTAATATCTGTACAATATTAAAACGATTTGGAAAAACTGTGCATCTTGTTGGGATCAAGGCTCATATTGGTATAACAGATAACGAAATTAGATAAACTAGCTAAAGATGCGACAAACCTCCCAAGTTTTGTAGCAAATTATAAAATACCATACTCTGATTATTTTAATCTATCAAAATCACAGTTATACCAAAATTGGCAGGAGAACTTTAACCTTCCTAACAAAGGATACGTATACAAAAACATATTTCTAAAAATGGCTCGGTTTGGTGGAATATCAAACCGAAGTTTTATAAAAACTATCTCCCGGATTCGTTGTGGTCATGCATTATGTCCTAAGTATAAAAAGAAAATAGGTTTACAAAAGGGTGAGAATTGCGAATGTGGAGATGTCGGAGATTTGGAGCACAGTATCTTGAGGTCTCATGAACAGAGCCTACATTTATTGTACAGTATTTAAATGATGTTCTTCCATTCAACCTAAAATCTCTTATTATGATTAATAACATAAATGGCGGCGTACGGTTGCGCACGTTTCATGTAGCTCTTGTTAATTGAGTAGTTTTCGCGTTTAAATCGAGAATTAGACACTTTAATTATCACTAGTGTATTGTGCATTTTATGTTTCTCTTGTTAATTGAGTAGTTTTCGCGTTTAAATCGAGAATTAGACACTTTAATTATCACTAGTGTATTGTGCATTTTATGTTTAGTGTATTTACTATCAGTTTCTCACCAAGGGATGTGTTTTCTTTCTGAAACCGTCTGCTAAAACCTAATATCGGGTTTTTAGACGAAACTACAAAATATTACAGTGTTGCCATTGTGAGTCCTTGAAGATTCCTTAGTTTTCTGAGCAGAGAAACTGTGTGATGATGACTGAGACTGATGAAATTGAGCTAATTTGTGATTTCTGTAGGAAAGATTGCTTTTTTAAGGAGAGCAAAACTTTGCTATTTGAATGCTCTTGTGATAGGTGTAAGAGAGTTTCATGTCGAAATTGTAGCAAGATCTCGTCTCTGCATAGAGAAATTGCCGAATGAAGTACCTCATGAGCAGGAGAATTCAGTAAATCAAGTTACCTGCGAAACCACTCTTATTAGTGAAGTGAGTAAAAAGGTGGTTGATGAAGTTTTGTCTGTTATGGAGGAACGGGTCAGCATGAAGTTGGAGCGTATTTTAAGAGCCATACTTGAGAGTAACAAGGAACTGGTGAAGTTTTTAATGATAGACAATCAGAAACAGAAAACGCAGGGAAATGTTCACAGTGCGGCAACGGCGCATTCTATTAGGTCCAAATCAGCAGAATCAAATCATGGTGATCAACAGACTGCGTCATCCAGTGTTGTCACTTCCGCTGTTGCCTCTCATGAAGTTCAAAACCCGAGATTGGCAGAAGAAGAAGAAGAGCAGTTCACACTGGTCTAAGGCCAAGGAAGGATTGAGCCGTTTGAGCAGTCGAGGCCCGCCCAAGAGTCTCAGAGCCAAGCCCGCAAAGGAAATGGGGAAGAAGAAGAAGATTCGAATGTAAACAACAAAAGAAGTCATAACCGTAAAAGGAATCAAAAAATTATTTTGGGAAATGCGATTTTTGAGGGGGATGAAAATTTTGCGAGCTCTGATAAAAGGCCCATTTTTATTTGGGGCGCGTTAAGATGGGTATTATTACTTCGGGGTTTATAGAGAATCACATTAAGAAGCACTGCCCTAATGCCAAGTTTGTAAGAGTTGAGCCTTAACCTGTAAAAGGAGCCTGGTATTTGGCATAAGGGTGTGGTTTTAAGAACATTTTGGATGGGACAGTCTAGAAATTTTTACAAGTCAGGGAGAGCCCCGAGCGTGGGTTAACCTCATTTAATAATGAAAACGTAAGTAATCAAGATATTTCTATATATTACTTGAACACAAGTGGCATGAGAACCAAATTACAAGAATTTCAAAATGCATTAAGTTGTAGCTGCTATGATATTGTTACGATATGTGAAACATGGTTGACATCAGATTACTCTGATGCCGAGATTGGTAATGATAAATATGATATTTTTAGGCATGTAGGGTTCCAGGTGTTAATACTGCAAAGGAGCATGGGGGTGGTGTGTTGATTGCGGTAAGGAAAACCTTATCTTCACATTTGATTCTGATCCCGACTGTGGGTCAGATATTTATCAAATTTACATTTCTTTAAAGTTGAGAAATCAAAATCTCATTTTGGGTTGCATCTCCTTTGCAGGCCTATGAGGATCACTGTCAGACTGTTGAGTTTTTATATCAAATGTATCAGAGTAGTTAATTTATTTTGGTGGGTGATTATAACCTACCAAGAGCCAATTGGGGTAATGACAATATGGGTTTAACTGTTGAATGTCCAGAAAATGATCATGCATATTGCATTGCAAATAACTTCGGGTTTTGCAACTTTTTCCTGAATAGTCAAGTCGTTAACAGTTATGGAGTTCAGTTCGACTTAGTCTTTAGTAATTTTGAAAACCTTTGTATATCCCCAGCTATTGACAGGATTTTTGAGAATAGCTTGAGTCACACGGCATTGAGTTTTCGAGATTTCACGGGAGCAGCCCTTTGAGGCAAGGTTGGAGTTTGAGGAATTTTTCTTTGATTTTAAGGATGGAGAATATTTGTCAATTAATAACTACTTGGCAAGCTTAAACTGGGATACTCTGTTTGAGGGTGGATCGGTGGATGAAATGGTTTCGGAATTCTATAATGTCATCTATAGTTTGATAAATACTTTCATTCCTTTAAAGAGGTATCGTTCATCTACCTTCCCAAGTTGGTTTTCTGCAGAGCTGCATAATTTTTAAGGAAAAGGCTCATTAAAAGTTTAAAATGAGCAATAGCCAGGTTGACTATTGCCATTTTTCAACTCTGAGAGATCAGTGTGAGAGGCTTCATAAAATTTGCTACGAACAATATATTAATAAAATTGAGCATAATCTGTCAGATAATCCACGTTATTTTTGGTCCTACATAAATAGTAGAAAGGGTGGTTCAGGCCTTCCTCAGAGGCTATCTTTTAATGGAGCTACTGCTGAAGATCCTGAGGGGATCGCTGATCTCTTTGCGGAGTACTTTTCTTCTATGTATTCCAGGGACGAGGTGAATGTTGTGCCTGTTTTTCAATTTGATAATGTGGTAACTTTAAACAAGATGGAATTTTCAGTTACTGAGGTTTTTGATTCTATTTAGGGTCTTAAAAATACTTTAGGTGCAGGGCCTGGTGGATTCCTGCATTCTTTATAAAAAAATGCATCTGTTTACTAACACTGCCGGTAACAGTAATTTTTAACAAATCAATAATGACAGGTATTTTTCCGGGCCTTTGGAGGAGAAGTTTTCTGAAGCCAGTCTACAAGTCAGGTGCTAGGGATGATGCAACCAACTACCGTGCAATTTGCAATCAGTCGGTATTGCCTAATCTTCTTGACCACTTGGTGAGCAAACAAGTATCATAGGCTTCCAGAAATGTGATTGGTTCTGAGCAGTTTGGATTCATGAAGGGTAGATCCACTGATGCAAACCTAGCGCTATATGTTAACCATACATCTAAAACTCTTGAAAGTGGCTTACAGGTTGACTCAGTGTATGTGGACTTTTCAAAGGCATTTGATCGGGTCAACGACAGTCTTTTTTATTGTAAGCTCCGCGCATTGGGAATTTTGGATCCTCTTCTATCTTGGATTAATAGTTTTGTAACAGGGAGAACCCAGATGGTGAGGATTGGTGGCTCTACCTCTCTTGAGATTGAAGTAACTTCTGGAGTGCCTCAAGGCTCTCATTGTGGTCCTATACTCTTTTGCCTGTTTTTGATGGATGTTCTTACTCCTCCGAAATTTTGTAGAGCCTTGTTATTTGCTGATGACATCAAGTTTTTTGTAGTGGTTGGAACTGTTCTGGATGCCCTTTGTCTTCAGAAGGACTTGGATTCCATCTTTGAATGGTGTAAGGTGAATGGGATGACATTAAATATTGCAAAGTGTCACAAAATCTCATTTTCTAGACTCAGAAATCCCATTGAGTTTCCTTACAAAATTAATAATATATCTCTTGATTCTAAAACAGAAATTTCTGATCTTGGTATCTTGATGGATTCCAGATTGTCCTTTTCAAGTCATATTAATAGCATTTCTTCTAGGGCTATGAAGGTACTTGAGTTTGTGCAGCGATCTACTCATGATTTTTCCATATTTACATTTCAAAAACTGTTTTGTTCCTTGGTGCACCCCATTTTGGAGTATTGTTCTGTTATTTGGTCTCCTTCTTACAACTGCTGGGTCCATCAGGTGGAAAGAGTTCAGAACAAATTAGGGTTGTAGCTTTCAGATGTGGCTATCAAAGGGAGGAGTATGAATAAAATTGGATAAGGAGCAGCCTGTTTTTACATACATTGGAAGCAAGGCGAGTTTTGATTGACATGTGTTTCTTCTATAAAGTTTTGAATGGTATCATTGACTGTCCACAACTATTGGCTTTAATTAATTTAAGAATACCATCTGGAAACAGACAGTCTGACATTTTTCTTACTCCTTTTCACCGCACCAATTATGACTCTAATGAACCTATTACTCGTTTGTGTCGTGAGGCAAATAATTTGTCAGATTGTATTAACTTTTTTAATTCAAAGATACCAAAATTTAAAAAAGACTTGCAAATGCTTTTGTGATGTAAAATGTTGTACCTGTGCTAGAGTTAAGATTATTTTTCTTTGTTGTCGTTATAGCTAGTTGTTACATAAGTTTATTGTTCTTTGTTGTTGTTATAGCTTTATTATATTATATATATTACCTAATTTGTAAATGGTTTGCCGTCGATAAATAAATAAATAAGTAAATATTTATATTGGATGTCAAAATTGATTTATGAAAAAAAACAAAAAAATATATATAAAAACAAATAAATAAAAACATAAAACTTTCGAAAACTAAAGTAATGAAAGCATATATAAAACAATAATAAAAAAATGGTAAAAAAATAAAAAATAAAAATCAAACAAAACGAAAAAAACAAAAAAAAGACACAAAAAAGGCAAAAAAGTATGTTTTAGAAATTAGATAATTAGGTATGTTGTAGTTTATACAAGACATAATATTAGGTATATTGTAGTCTATATAAGACATATTACTGTTCAATCTCGGAAAATTTTTGGTCGATTGCTGTCATCATGAATAAAGAGAGATACTGGCCAGTTGGTTTTAACCACAGCTATAAAACACAAAAAAACACTGTTGTGGCCTTGAGTAGCTGTTTTGGTCATCCCTTTCTCTTATGCAGGCCCCAGGCACTTTGTGTTATTTTAGTTGATAAGCGAACCACGGATTGCTTAGGTTTGATCAAATCACTAAAATATGATATTGTTATTGTTGTTCTATATATTTAAGAATTGGGTTAATAAAGCCTACTGTAACGCCTCATTAAATCCGTCAAGCTCTCCCGGTTCGTTGTCGATTGTTAAAATCTGGGTTTATCCCAGGAATCCTGATGGGATTTTACCGATAACCAACGTCGAAATTTCCGTATCGGCCATATCGATTTGGTTTTGCTAGTTTTAGTGCTGTAGATGCGGGAATAACTCGCTAAGCGAGGATTTAGGGGTTTGCTTTCTCCAGTGATGGAAGCCATTATGGTAGTTAGCGTCGTGTACGAAAATTGTATGCCCTCATGTTAAGGGGTAAGCATATTATCAAGTGCAGATGTTTTTGCGCTTTTAGTGGCCTTAATTCATTACCTTTTGCGAATTATTTTGCTTTTGTTCATATCGGACTTGATTTAGTGGCCAAATTAATCGGCGTGACGTCATACTAATTAGAGAATAATTAAGGGTTATGGGCTTATATATTTGGACTGATTAGTTATTTTTTATTTATAAGCTGGGGGTTCGTGATTGATCCAATTAATTGTTTTCCTTTTATTTCTGATAAAACGTAACGTTGATGTTCGGTAATTAAATGACATTTAATTTGTTTAATCTTTTTGAAGCGGTTTGGAAACGGTTGTAAAATTTAGCCATTGATTATCACGATATTTTATCATTTCATAAAGCAATACAATTGCAACTAATGCTGAAATAGTTAAGTTCTTTTATCAATGTACTACAAATATTATATTGTACTAGACTTAGTACAATTCATACAATTGATTTTACAGCTTTCTCTTTCGTATGATAACATCTTTTATCAATGTAGTACAAATAATATATTGTACTAAACTTAGTACATTTCATAACAATACTTTTTCTTCATCAAGATAACGGTGTTATTCGTTTATCGATATGAATATTCTTGAACTTTTTTCCTCTCTAAATATTGTAATATTATTTTTAACTGATGATTTGGGCTTCCCTTGTGTGAACTGAATATATTTAGTTTTCTGCATAATTAATATTAAGTTTCAGTTGTAGTAATTCGATTGCTTTAATATATTATACGGTGGTGCTCTTTTTCTCATTTATTCTGTTTTCTTTTAACTTTTGGTTAATTTTTAAAATTGACTGAAAAAGGGAAAACACTATCTCTTTAATACGAAATTAATACCGATAAATTATTATTTCGAAAGGAATGTATATAATAGCAATCTATTCACATGTTATTGTGACTCGTTACTAGGGAATGTTTCCATTCCACCCAGCGTAGACTAATAGTCCACTTACCTAGCTGGGATTTTGTAATTCACTCAACCGGCTCGACTTGCTGGAAGTTCGCAGTCTCTCCAATTCATGTTCTTTTTGTATATATTATATTTAATTTAACTTGTTTTGTTTGTTTATTTTAATTTGACAGGGCTTTGTCAACAACTAATGTTATGATAATAAAGCTATTTTTGAATTTGAATAACTAAAGATTTAGTGAAATTTGTTTCTTCTGGCCAGAAGAACCGAAAGTTACAAATTCCACGTCCGCAATGCATAAATACTAAAACGGATATCACAATGTTAAACTTCTTACTTGGATTCTGACATGTCCTCTTTATCTTCATCACTTTTAATATCAACTTCCTCATGACTTATATAGTTTGATTGCATCCAATAGTCTTCATTGCATTTTTTCCAATTGGATTCTCTATAAAATAGAATAATTTCACTTTTGGAATACCAATGTAAATGTGTTTATAATATTCTAGTATTACTAGAATCTACAAGTCATTTTTATATTGCTGGTGTTATTTAGGCAATTTAAAATTATCTTGAAATAACAAAATATAGTTCATTACTTAATACCAAGAAAAAACAAAAACATCATATTACACAATTTACTATAATTTTATTTATTTTTATCAGAACTAGAAAAAAAATTATAACTGAGCGAAGGTTATTCACACAATCATATCAATTATTACTTACAAATCCAGTTCAGTTTTAATGTTATTGTTTTCTTTATTAATGGTGGCATGTTCATCTAAATCATTATCAGCTTCAATTGAAGAACCCCTAGAAACATTAAACGCTCTGCTTAAAAATATTTCAGATACGATAAACATAATCAAGAATATTCACTTAGCTTAAATATTTTGTGCAAATAACAGTGGCGGCCCCTGCTGTGGCACACAGGAGCACATGCCCCTCCCCAAAATTCCATAAAAAAATCAAAATAATATACCTAAAAACCTATTCCTATTATGCCAATAATAATACTAATAAATTATTTGTATTTTTTCAGCATATTTATTTAGCATTACCATTATCTACTAAAGTATTAGAGCAAATTACTAACATACGCAAAAGTTCACGCGTCCCGATTTTACGTCACAGATCATCATAGAGCACGTTGTATTCTATTTTGTTTACGCGGTTCCTATGGCAACAGCCATTTTCAGCGCCGCTTGGAATGGCCGAATGGCGCACATTCTTGTCCACTTGTCGGTATCGCTTTGATCTGTGTTTATCACCGCTTGTCGCGTTTGTTTTGACTGGACTGGAGTTTTGTTTGATATTTTGCGATTAGAGAAATAGTATAGTGACGATGTGCTGTTTCTCTTAATTATTAAACTTAGTTAAACATTAGTTTTATTGAATATTTTGTAGATAAGTAAATGTGTTCAATGATAAACTAAGTAGGTAATTCAGAATACTTTGAACCATTTTATTTTTGTTTAGTGTTTAATAGTGAAACGGTTGGTTTACGTGGGTTAGGCCAACAAATAAAACGTCAGTTTGGTGAGCAGATGAGGAAGGATTTTATTTGCAACAGATTTACTTTTCCAGTTTTCCAAAAAGCTGGTCTAATTTGATAAACAAAAGAAACCTTACTAACAAAATCGACAGTTGTCAGCTTTAAGGTTTGGAAAATAATCATTTAAAATGTGAAATTTGCCCGTTGGCTTGCGGTACAAATTTGATAAGAAACGAGAAAAAATTTACAAAAAAAATAATACCTACAAGGATAGGAATTTAAATATTGAGCAATTATTTTAAAAGAAAAGATACAAGTAGTTCCCTCTAGATTAAGGAAAATCAACCAACGCGGAAGGGTACGAAAGTCCGTAAAATTACCAGCAAATTTTCAACCAAGTGTCGCCATCTTACGGCTGGTTTGAAGCGGCGCATAACATAAAATAACCCAATAAGGGTCCTGCTCGATATTGCTACTAGTACTGGTAAAACTCTGCAGAGGGTACTAATAGGTAATAAAAGCAATAATATAATTAAAATCAGGTAGGTATTCATGATTTATCAACATATTCGCATAAGAAGTTCTGAACACTTAATAATTGTAAAACATTTAATGCCTAGAGTAGAATGGTCATAAATTCCGCTTCAATAGATATTTACGGAAAATTATTTTGTTAAAATCAATTCAGTTGCATGTTTTAAAAAACAGATCTCTAAATTATGATAGATAAAAAAACTTTGATAGATATTTCAAATGGGAAAACGCATATGTGTGGCGATATCTGGGCTTTTGCATCCCTTAATTCTATCCCTACACCCTCACACTTTATAAATCCAGGAGCCGCCACTATTATAACCTTTCTGAATTTTGCACTGATACAACAGAAATGGTTTTTTTACCTGTCGTCTAATGTATTCCTTTTTCCAATTATTGCCTTTCCACATTTCAAAGAATGTTTTTTTAATGAAAAATTTACTTCCGTTTTGGATTCTCTACAAAACACATTCTAATAAGTATCGTTTTAACTAATAGATATAATTTTCAATAGGGCTCCCCTTTGCTTAGTAATTTTAAAATTGCCATTTCTGCTATTTATTTATTTATTTATTTCCTTTTTATTGCCAACAAGATTACAAATGTAAAAAAGCAACGTCACACACATAACAGAAATTTACGCCGCTAAATATGAAACTTAATATAAATAATACAATATAAAATTTGTTTTATTTTTAACATTAAGTAAGTAAGTATTAATACACATACTAAAAATATATATAATTAGAAAGCAAAAGAGTAGAAGCATTTTTCTTTTGAAAATTCTACGACTGCCTTTCTGAACTCCTCGAACTCTGCAATACCTCTTATCTCTTGAAGCAAAGTCTGAAAGGCCCTTATACACCTATAGTGAGGTCCTCTTTCATAAAACCAGTGACAAATAGTATAATGATGGTAAAGTTAATATACCCATTTCACTTCTGACTGTAGGTAGTAAATATGACTGTCCTAGCCTAGTTTCGAATCAATATGAACTCCCAAAAATTTTGTTGACTCGATATCTGGGATTGACTTGTTTTGATAGTGTACATACAAAGATTCATTGTGTATTCTTCCCAAGATTCTTCCCTTGTTGTAAAAAACCAGACCTGTCTTATTGCCATTTGATTTGAGAAAATTTTGATCGCACCATAAAGGCATCTCCTCCACTATACGTGAAGAAGCCCGCGACAGCTCTGAGAGACACGAGCATGCCACTGTGACAGATGAGTCATCAGCGAACTGACAAACGTTAGCCCCTCCCAGAGCGTCCGGCAGCTCATTCACATACAGCAGAAAGAGAAAGGGACCCAATATAGAGCCCTGTGGCACCCCCCTGTGAATGGCTGTCAATTGAGAAAAAAAGCTTTGTCCTTTATCCCTGATATCCACTACTTGATGTCTATCCTGTAAGTATGATTTTAACAGTTGAAGACTGAGACCCCTGACACCATACCACTCCAGCTTACAGAGAAGTTCATTGTGATTTATGGTGTCAAAGGCCTTTGAGAGATCAAAATATAAGCCGACGATCAAGTTACCCTGATCAAGATTTTCAATGATATCTGTTAATGTTTGATAATGAGCCATGAAATCCAAACTGGTTACCCCTCATAACTCCAAAATTAGTGATAAATGTCAATAGCCTATTGTAGATGGCCCTCTCAAAGACCGTTGACACCGATTGAAGCACAGATACTGGTCTATAATTATCAGCATCATGCCTGTCCCCCTTTTTAAAAACAGGAACCAACTTTGCAACTTTTAGTGCATCTGGAAAAATACCAAGTTCTATACAATTGTTAATAATAAAAGCTAAAGGCAAGCTAATATCATAGGCAATGCGTTTAAGCAAAAAAACAGGTACCTCATCTAACTCTGATGAATGTTTGTTTGGTAAGGCCATAATTATTCTGAAGATTTCATTTTCATCACGTGGTTCTAAAAACAAAGAATGGGGATTTTTTGAAGTCTTTTTATAAGTGTTATTGCTATCTAAATGATGAGATGAAGTTCCTGATAGATTAAACTGACTATAGAAAACATTGGCCAGATCAAAACTTCTGTATTGATTTTTATAATGGGCTTTATGCCCGTAAATAAATAAATAAAAAAAAATAGACCACATTGTCTTACTTTTGTTGTTAGACTTAAGTATTTTGTTTTCATTCAGAGATAAGAATTTCAGTAGATAAAAAAAATAATATGCATATAAATAATCAAAAATATGATTTAATTAATTAGGTTAATGGAATTATTCCCTAAATATACAACGTGCCCCAGGATAGGTGGCCAAATAGGACAAATGGACCAAAACCTTTTGACTTTAAAATCAGTATTTTGGGATTATGGCCAAATTCACCAAATTTTACTCAAAATGGTATTGTACAGAATCAGTTATAATGAAATTGGAAAAAAATTGCCATTAATGAAATACCTTTAACTTTGAAGTTAAAGCAAAATATTATTAAGGAACATTGTTCAGAATTTAAATTTATGTGCATTTCTGCAGATTTTTTTTTATGAATTTGTATTTGGGGAGGTTACTCTATACTAAATAAACAAATATCTCTTACATAACTGATTAAAAAATAATGGGAAAATTATCCAAATACAGGTTTTAGTTAAATTATCATATAAAGAAAAATCTAATTTTCTGGAAAACAACACATTTGCGAAGAAAAGAAACTTTATTTTTGTGCTAGAATTCTTGTGTAGAACCGTCCTATAGAACGATATTTTTTGTAACCGATTTCCGCTAAAAGAAACTTGAGCCCAAGACGGGTCAAGCAACTAGAATAAGTTTATTATTGTTAGTATGACATCAATTTTTAAAACTATTTTGATATATTAGCAAATTTTATTTATTTTTGTGTTCTAAGCTGTTCTATTTAAGGCAAGCTTTCAAACAAAGTCAACAAAGCAAAGAAAAGTGCAGTAAAGTAGTAGAGGAAGTTCGCTGTTCTACGGCAATTAACCTCAAAACTCGAACTTTGGGGGCTTTTTCTCGGCTCAAATATGGGGGATCCGCAATTTTTTTTCTCTTAAACTACTCTATAGGACACCCCCTTTCTAGTGAAAAAAATAAAATTGCGAAATTCCGAGGGTCGTGAAGTTTACCAGAACCTTCTTTTTCTAGGACTCTACATTGTAACACATCTTACATTATTTCCTTACAATACATTACTTAAGTGTCATATTTAACATTTCTCAAGAGAAAATAATAGTATAAATAATTGACAAAAGGCCATTGCTCTTTAATACATAAATATTATACAGCACTTTCATATCTTATTTTACATTTTCCCCTCCGTACATTTGTGTGTAACAATAAAATTAAAAAACCATGGTTTTCTAGGGGTTTAAAAATATCATCAAGAAATATGCGCGCCTTGCATTATATTAGAAAATTTGCTTTAGATAAAGCTTGGTTTGTGCTTTATTTTAATAATTATCGTAAAACATTTAGGAAAACTATTAAATCTGCTAAGCAGCAATACTTTAATAATCGTATACAAAATTCGGTAAATAAACAGAAGGAAGTTTGGGAAATTGTTAACAACTTGAGAGGCAAAAACAAAACCACAACTGTTAACTCGGATTTGGATTGTCATAAAATTAATGAATTTTATTGCTCTGTGGCAAAAAATTTAAACTCTAGAATAAATTCAAACCATGATTTTGGACAGTTTTTGCAAAATATTGATGTTTCTCAGTCGTTTTTTCTAGCACCGACAAATATGAGTGAAATAAAAAATACATTCTCTGCATTGAAGAATAAAAAGGCCACAGGATGTGATGGGCTGTCTCTCAAAGCTTTCTTGAGTCTGCCTGATAATGCTTTAGCAGTACTTGCGGAGTGTATAAATCACTCGTTTCTATCTGGAATTTTCCCTTCGTTTTTAAAAATAGCGACTGTGATACCCTTATATAAGGGAGGCGACTCAAATTGTCCTTCCAATTTTAGGCCAATATCTTTATTACCTGCTCTTTCGAAAATAGTTGAGAGACTAGTGAAAAATCGGTTACTTTCTTTTCTAAATAAATATAATTTAATGTGCACAGAACAATTTGGTTTTCAGGAATCAAAAAGCACAAATGACGCCATTTTTTCATTTCTTGAAAGTTTATATTTTAGTCTAAATGATAGTGAGGTAGCCGCGGCGGTTTTCTGCGACTTGTCGAAGGCATTCGACTGTGTGGATCATAAAGTTCTCTTGCTCAAGCTCGAAAAGTATGGGATAAGGGGAAAGGCTTTGGAGTGGTTTGAATCATATTTATCTGGGCGGCTCCAAACGGTAAGTTTTAAAAATAAGTCTTCCAAACAGCTGGAAATTCGAGCAGGAGTTCCGCAGGGATCTGTCCTTGGTCCGCTATTGTTTTTAATATATATTAATGATTTACCAAGTATTACAATAAAGGGTAAATTCACTCTGTTTGCGGATGATTCAACCATACTTTGGACAGGCAAACATTTGAATGAACTTGAGTCAAATGTTAAAGATGATCTGGTCGTGGTAAAAAAATGGACAGATGCCAACTTTTTATCTCTCAACATCAAAAAGACAAACATTCTTACTTTTAAATGCAATTTTGATGTAGTAACAGTTGGAGACCAAGTGATAAATAATGAAAAAGTAAGCAGATTCCTGGGTTTATACATGGATGATAGATTAAAATTTGAATCACACATTATTAACCTAAGCAAAAAATTGGGCTCCAGCTGCTATGCGATTAGGGTAATTTCGAACAACTTGAATTTCGCTGCTACAAAGACTGCATATTTCTCCCTAATTGAGTCACACTTAAGATATGGCATAAGCTTTTGGGGTTGCTGCTCCCAGCATTTATTTAGCATAATATTTGTTCTGCAAAAAAGGGCCATTAAATATATGTGCAAGGCCAGAATTAGGGATTCTAGTAGACCGCTATTTCTATCCCATAAGATCTTGACCTTGTCCTGTTTGTTTTTGCTGGAGACATCTTGCTTAATCTATAAGAAGTTCAAGAATGAAATTGATTCAACCCCAGTGCGTTCCACTCGCCAAGCATTTAAAATTAATTTACCTATACCTCATTCCAGTCAAACTAAAAATTCAATATTCTACAACGGTAAAAAAATATTTAATCATCTTCCGCTAAAAATTAGAAAAATTCAAAATCTGAAAATATTTCGAAAAGAGGTAAAGGCTCTCCTAGTTTCTAAGGCTTATTATACCGTAGAAGAATTTTTCCGCGATACTTTCTAGTGTACCTGCATTGATATATGTTCCTTATTTCAGCGTTCCTCGTTTTAGTGCGATTTTAATACCTTACGAACATGTTGAATTTTTAGAAAACTATAGACTAATTAAGTTTGCTTTGTTTATATTATTTAGGATTGCAATATTATGGAGTATACCAATTTACCTAACGATACCATAATGGTTGAGAAGCTGGTCAACGGCTGATATTTGTATTGTCTAATATGATGACCATTTAACTTAAAATGTAGTGTAGATATTCATTGGTTGTCGCACTCATGTTATTCTTTTTTTTGGTTTTGGTTTGGGGCGCACCAAACACCAAACACATTTTAAAAAATCTCTGTTTTTGTTTTGTGGCTTTTTAAATAGAAATGTGATGATTCTTTATACAATAAAGCTTTTTTTGACCTTTGACCTTTTGAGACGGTTTTTGGTGAAGAAGGGCAATTATAGTCTTTCTGTGATTTATGCTCAATGATCGTAGCTAGTGTACATCTTTAGTCTATGATTATGTGTATTTTATATTGTGTTCTGAAATATTTTTAACCATGTCTCTTCTCATATTATGTTTTCCTGTATCTACTTCTTATCGCGCTTTAGTATTGAATACTGTATTAGGATTTAAGATATTTTTTATTTCTATTTTGCTTTGTTAACAACAATTTTTTGTTCTAACAATAAAGCGTATTTTGACTTTGACTTTTGACTTTGACATTTAAGGCAGCAAATGAGGGAAATCCATAAGTAGTAAGCCTTTTTGGAAAACAATTGGCGTACTTACTCAATAAGATACTCATCATTATCTTCTGATAATGCATTCAGTCGATCAAACTCCAAATAATTATCTTCTTTCACTATATTTGGCAACTTTTCCAGAATAATTATTAACTCTGGTTTTGGTTCACTCTTATTATTTTCCAGACAGCTACACATTACTTTCTAGTCGAATTGCTGATGCTGAATTTACAAAAGATCCCAAAATCGTGAGATATCTTTTGGTTGTGTTCATTAATCAAAGCCCAATAATATAATATATTTAGACACAATTCGTTGCTTGTTTCTGATATATTCCTATTATAGATATTTGTATAAACTTGTATTTACATAATGTAAAAAACCAAAAACAAATGTTAACAACACCATTGACGTTATTTGCTTTGACAAGATTAAAGATTTCCTTGTCAAAGATATTTTGTGATTTAACAATAGCCGTATTCGATTCACTACTTTGGATCGATTCAGATCGATCTAACTGAACCTTATTGAACTGATTCGTGTTCGATTGTAAAAAAATCACTTTGCCCCCACTACCAGGGTTGCCAGATTAGGGGATTTTCCCCAAAAATTAGGGGATTTTTTTATCTTTGGGGTATTTTTCGGGGATATTTTATTCTGGGGATTTCTACTGGGGAAACAATATTTACCTGGGGAATAACAGGGAATTTTCAGTTTGACGCGATTCGACTCAAATCTGATCTCTTAAATCACAAAATCAGATAAAAACACAAAAATCCAATTATTCTGATCATAAAATGTAAAAAATATATATTTTATTAATCTTTATGTCCGAGCTGCGCTGACGCCATCTATAGTTGTGGCCTAAAAATATTTAATTTATTATTAATTAATTTAATTTAGTTTGGTGTTAGAGGTAACGGGTTCGATACCCGAAGCCTTCTTTCAAGAAACATTTTTTTCTTATTTTTATTTAGCTTTTAATATTGCATTATTGGAGTTTTCACTCCTGTCGTACGGTCTTAAGCACACACCCTTTCATTTTTTATCTTGTTTTTACTGTTGGTTATAAGTTCATTAAGTTCTCTCTTTCATTCGAAAAATAAAAATTTCCTGGACAAAGTAGCTTTTATTTGCACTAAATATTTTCTAGTTCTTGAGACTTTATTTGTAACAGAGCCTATTTTGGGGATATTTTAGAAATATAGGGAAAATATTTTAGCCACAAAAAATTATTAAAATCCAGGAATAAAATATCATAATCTACGAAAAGAAAGAAAACATTTTTGGGTATTTTTTTCAAAAAGTCCTAAATTTGGGGGATTTTTCAAGTTCGACTGGGGAAATCGGGCCGAACGGTCTGGCAACCCTGCCCACTACCTAAAAAGTGGCTATGTTCAACGGGTCTTAGCGATTGTAAGCGCTTGCAAGCGCTAACCGCTAAATCGGTATTGAACTACCCCTCAGCAGAAAAGCGAACGTTAGCGTAGTTAGCGCTAAATGAAAGCGCTTTTTTAGTCAGCGGGCTACGCTAGCACCAAAATGGCGAATAATTTCAAATTAGGGTTGCCGATCTTTCAGAAAAGTATCGATTCCTGGGATCGATCCAAATCGAAAGCAACAGAATCGATTCGCGATTAAATCGGATATAGTAAAATCGATCTTTAAGAAAATCGATCTTTAGTTTGTTAGTTAGTTAATAACAATACTTAAACATTTGCGATGCAATAATATTAATGATTAGGTACAACGTATTACGCCACACAGGTACTATTCTATTAAAAATATAATTAAAAGTACTTCTTAAAACAAACTTACCTATACTAAAATACTGCTGCACTATAGCTACAAAACGAGCAATAACTGGACTATTGCTTCAAATGTCTTACATACATCAATCAGTGCAAACAGCAATCATAAATAGAGAAATAACAGTCTTTATCAATTTAACGACGAAGAAAAATTCAAAAAATATGTCAAAATAGGTTCACTGAAACACCCTCAATTGAATCACAATGATAAAGAAAAAATGATGTAATAGCTAGGTTATTAGATACGTCATACGCACGCGGCACGATAGCCAATACAGTATCACAATTTATATCGTACGGGTACGTTATAAACTGTGACAGTATTACAGTTAGCTTAGCATTTTAGAATTCTCCCGAACGCGCGGCGGAGGATTCCCGGAATAATATGGTTACGAATTTGCGATTACGATGTTGCCGATTGCCTTGCCTGTATCGCATATTATTTGCATTCAATAATTTATTAATGTTGACGAGACCGAAACCCGAAAATATCAGTATCAGTCATAATCATAAAATTGTAAGTATCGATTCTGAAATCGCTTTTAAAAAGATCGATCTTCGATTAAATCGACCCAAAGAGAATCGATTCAAAAGATCGATTTTTTAACTTAAAAAAATCGATCTTCCAAAAGATCGATTCTAAATCGGCAACCCTATTTCAAATAATAAACTAACCTTTCATTTTAAATTTTAATTATTAAATTGTTTCTTTATGCAGATTTATGTTAAAGGTATGTAAAAAATGGATAATAATGACACACTTATAGCATCTAACTGGACTGTGATCACCTATGCAAGTGGGGACCACGGTCAATTAAGGGACCGTGAGTGGGGACGTTGTTTGTAATGGCAACAACAAAATTCTCGAACATAAACATAAAAGTAAGCGATTTTTGCAGAAATTACTATTAGGAATTCGAAAAGCGGTAAAATTTAACTAGATTAGATAAATGTCTTGTTGCCGAGCTGACAAACGTATAGTTATAGAAACTATTTTTTAAAAACCGAAAAATAAACAAATAGGTTATGTTATGAAGAACGTCTTTTGATTTTGACAGTAGACTTTTCCGCAAAGGAGAGTGTCATGTCGATGTCGATCAACGGGACTGTTAGCGCTTAGAAGCGTTAGCGTAATATCAGAGTATAACAAACCAACGTCCAACGCTGTGCGGTGTGTTCAGTTTCCGACTCAACCAGGTTTATGTCTCTTCGATTCAGCAAACTGTCGTAATAGAAAAAGATAACACTACATTGAACACCAAACCGGTTCAGTTATTCATAAATAAACGAAGTCGCCCTCATATAATTCGGCTCGTAGCAGACGCCGAGAATATGAGGAAAATGCTCCTATTGGTTGGATTTTATGGCTCCAAAACACGACTCGCGGATGCTGTGACAGTATCGCTACATTCCATCCTTGCGCGTGCACCTGCGCGTCATGTCTTCGTGAAGCAACCAATTGTTTCTATGTGCCCTGGTGGTCTAGGGGTTTGCATGATTAGCCTTCACTTCGGCGAACTCGAGTTCAAACCCCGTCGGTGTTTAAAATTTTTTTTAAGGTTATATTTCTAAACTGTTTTTTTCTTGTTTTTCGGTTAGATTGGGTTAGCACCTGGTTAGTTTCCTTTTCTTGAGCCCCCGTAGCGAGCGGAGGGCCATTCGAAAAGTGAAATATGGCATGGAATGTAGCGATACTGTCACAGCATCCGCGAGTCAAAACGCGTGGAGAGTTAAATAACTGATTCGGTACGGTATAAGCTGTGGTAGCGGCCTTTGAGGTATGAGGTGGGAGAATTTGCAATAAGCATTTTAAACTATTTAGATTTTTTTTTAAATTAGATTTTACATGACGACGCAGAATTAAATCAAAACCTACCTATAATAGGAGATATTGCCGGTCACCGACGATCGGATATGTTTACACATCACTCATCGGTGGTACTAGCAGAGTCGCTCAATTTTTTTGTGGATTTCATACCACAAGAGTACGATACCATTTTTTTGCACTTCACGCACTCTACTCGTTTATTAACCGCGGCACTTTTACAAAAAATGCACAGCACTTTGGCAGGCTTGCCGTCGACCATTAAATTTTAAATGGTTATGACACTAAGCAACTTCCTAGTGAATCCTAGTGCACGCGTACGCACTTTTTACTCACTCTTATAAGATCAAAGCAAGGAAACTTTGAGCTTTTTAAAGCCCCGAGTGCTCAAACTTTGAGCACTCGGGGGCTTTAAAAATAAAAATTTAACACTAAATTTTAGCTCCGCATCCTTTATTGACAATTCTGATGTGGATCTAGAGAACGAGCGCAGCGTCTATGTCTATGTTATTTTAGTTTATTTTATTATTTCGTCAATATAATTTTATTTATTTATTTTACAACAAACTCTACCTACAGGTATCAATAGTAACCCAATTATAGAGTAGCACAGTGCCAGTACACACCTACGTACAGTGACAAATTGTAAATTGTATTCTACAATTTTACAGTAATTCTTGTAAAATTTCCTTAAGGTGTTTCAAGACTAATGCCAAAGAAAATAATAGTTATTTATTATTTTCTTTGCTAATGCTAAAAAAATCTACTCTTAACTGGACATCGTTGGCTAGTCTGGACATAACATTAATTGGAGAATTACTGCAGTTATTGGTACGAGTATTATTCAAATAAAATGTCAAAGAATTTCTAGTCCTATATTTCCCTGTATAAACAAAGCCTATATGAAGAGACATTAAAATCAATTTATGACAAAAGCATTATATCATCAACAAAATTATTAACAATCTTGCACAAAAAAACCACAGATGAAACTTTTTGTTGCCTTTCCAAGCTTTGTAATTTGGACTTACGCATTAATTCTACTTTAGGAACGCTTAAGTCATAAAGCCTAGTTTCTCTGTAATAAAGATATCTTGGAAATTTATTTCGGACTCGCTCAATGGCATACCTATTTATGGTTGTGATAACAAGAGCGCCATAGTATACAGGCATATTCCAGAATACTTCTCACATATGCTATATAAAGTAGTTTAATACAATCAAGATTTGTAATATCTCTACAGTTTCTAACAATAAACCCGTACATCTAGACGCCCCGTTAGTTATATTTACTATATGTGGCTTAAATGTCAGCTGTCTATCATCAAAGGTGACCCCAAGATACTTTATTTCAGAAACTCGTGCCAAGACTGAGTCTCCCATTTTGTAGTCAAAATGTATTAAATTCTTCTTTCTACTAAAACTGAGGACACAGCACTTACTAATATTAAATTCAAGCTTACACTATTGTATAAGTTCATTCAAGCTATTTTGAAGTATTACACAGTCATACGTATTTGATATTTTTGAGTACAATTTTAGATCATCAGCAAATAACAAAACATTACTAGTTTTTACTACATCTGGTAGACTATTAATAAATAGAAGAAACAGCAATAGCCCAAGATTCGAACCCTGTGGTATTCCAGAGGTAGCTTCAAATAACTTTTATGAATAAAGTCCTATTACCACTGTTTGCATTCTACCATGAAGATAGTATGCAAAAAACTGGACCAAATTGCGATGAAATCTAAATTCGTTGCTGAGTTTTTCCAACAATAGAGAATTCGAGACTTTGTCAAAAGCTTTGGCAAAATCTGTGGATACAACATCAGCTTGAGCTTTACCGTCCAAACTCTCTGCAACATATTGAGTTACGTTAGTAAGATTGCTTACTGTTGATCTAATTTTCATTAACCCATGTTGAAAAATTGTTATTCTTTGTGAAACTGAGTTGTAAATGAATTTATAGATTACCAACTCAAATATTTTAGCAAGCACAGACAGTGGTGGATTTACCCTAAGGCCCGGGCCTAGGGCGGCGAAATTTAGGGGCGGCCCAAATCGTGCCAAAAATAGTATATTACCTACCTAGGCCAGTAAAAGGGGCGGCTGATAGCTTGGGGCCTAGGGCGGCCGAGACTGCAAATCCGCCAATGAGCACAGACAGTAAAGCTATGGATCGATTTTGTATTTTTATCGCCTTTCTTAAAAACTGGAATTATTTTAACCTTTTACAAATAAGTATGGATTTGGATAAAATATGCAGAAAACCTATAGGTAGTAAGGAAGTTTATTTTTTGTAATGAGTAATTTTAAAGAAAATTCACTTTTAACTTACATGTCCAGGTCACTAATAGAATGACATGAATCGCATATTTTAGCCAGTTTTCCTTCTTAAATTGTGTAGTATTAAAGAGTTTCACTTGTTATTGTCATAATGTATTAATTTTGAATTCTAAACATACTTTTCCATCATAATGTGTAAACGTAATAATTGGGAAAGAGCTAAAAAAGCAAGAGCCTAGAATGTAATATGAACCGTGATAATTTAGTTTGGTAAGAATAACTAAGAATGCATTAACACTCTTACCTTACTTACACCTTCTGATGATTGGAATAAAATACAAATTGGCATAAACTATCTACATCCTTGACAATTGTGTTTAAATTGTTCAGACAGAAAGCTTAAAACAGAACTTAACTAAAAAGGCTGCAAGTGTTTAATTGTTTATTGACCATAGAATAGTACAAAGTTTTAATTAGATGTTAACAAAGTAAGTTTTTCATTTAGTTGAAGTTGAGTTTTAATAAGTTGTGATAAGGAAATAACCATTAACAAATCCTTTACGTTACTATTAAACATTTCAGAGAACTGTTCAGTGGTCATATGCGGTACAGAATTTACAAGATGTAAAAGACTTCTTCCTACTTCATTATTTGGTGGTTGACGTTCGGATAAAACATCTTCCACATAAGCCAACACTTGATCCAATAAAACTCCCATTTTACTCCCAGCCTCAGCTACTTGAGCCAAATCTAAGGCAGGGTTAACGTTTCTTGGTCTCCCTGAGCCACTTATGGTCTTTTGACACAGCTGTAGTCCAAAAATTTCAGGATCATAGCACGACATTTCCACAGGAATTGATGTAAACATACAACCCTGCTTTCCATTTGGTACTCCAAAGTTTACGCAAATATATGCTTTAAGACCCATTCGTCCACCTTGCAGACTGGTGTCAATAGTAACGTGAACGGGATTCGCACACTCCCTTGAATAATAATCGTGAATGACTGAACTGTGGTTAGTGACTTCATGTCCTGTAGCCCACCATCCAACAATTGCTTCACTTGAATTTACCCTACGATTCAAGTCATACACATCCATAGCATAGGATAGTTCTGCTTCCACTAGGTCATCATATTCTTTATGCGGGACACAAAAACAGTTTGTTACCTCCACAATTCCCTTGTCAGAAGTGCCGAGAAGCGTGCCGATAACTCGATATGAATCAGCGTTACGCCTTTCATATGCATCCACGATTTGAAACAGTACGACCGGATGAACTCTTACTTGTAAATTCAGCGCCATAGCTTAAAAATACACTAATTATGTACTAGTACAATCTATTATTAACCCAAAGCAAGAATAATAAAGATGATAACCTAGATTCTTGAAACGAAAGAAACGTAAAGAAACTGTCAAACGTCAATTTGACATTTAACAGTTTCTTTCCCTTTGACAATGGGAGGGAGTGGACGGGTCAAACCGGCAGCTGTTCTGTTGGCTCCACGATTTGACAAGCGTTATTCATTTTCGTCACTATATT
>MU186415.1:41144-60374 GCA_016904865.1 Pissodes strobi
TTATACTCATAATACTTCTATTACTGGCTTAAATCACAAAATGCAATGATTGAAATATATCAAATAAATATATTTCCTTAAAACATCTAAACAATGTACGCAACTGCGCGACAGGCCATTTTCAAGGGGAATTATGTGATTTTTATTAGCAATCATGTTAACAAAACTAGTATAAAATTACAAAGAAAGGCAGCCTGAAGTATACTCGTAATCATATTTTGAAATAATCTATATCTCAGCTCACACAAAGAAAATAAATAATAAATATTAGCGTCAGCAAGAACTAGGTGTAAACTATATTTACCTGTGATAAGTAATTCCAGGCTCCTTTCTGTCATTGCGACTTTTACAGCCATAAGCACAACAAAATACCTTATTGTTATGGACGAATTGAAGTATTTTGAGAGTTTTTTACAACAAAAATCACCAAAATACACGGAGGTGCCGCTGTGAATGTCTGGCTCCTATTGATGGCGTCCGTTCGATTTTTTTAACACACGTACTGCGCGCTGCCGTAAAGCGAGATTATCTGTCCACTCCCTTCCCTTGTCAAAGTTCTTTCCGTTATAGGGGTCTCCAAAGTTGCCTAATGATTCGATTCAACCGAATTGATTCGATTTTTAAAAACATCGATTTGATTCAATAATCGGATAAAATTAGTCGATTCACGAGAAAAATCGATTGATTACGATAAAAGTTGGTTATGCTCATTCAGAATAAAAGCTTTGATGTTTTTCTATTTAAATTTTTATTAAAAAATAAACAAACGTAAAACGCAAATTTCCTATATTATATACCTATCCTATTACATAATACATATACAGTCAGGGCTCTGATGCATAATACGATCCTTTACAGTCAACTATTCACTATTCACGCATATGAACTGTTAACTATTCACGCATGGCCCTCCGTTCGCTTCGCTGGCTCCGGGGCGCAACCGGACAAACCTAACTGTACCACTAACTATTATAACCCAAATTTATAAAAAAAAACATGTCTCGCCCCCTATGAGAGTTGAACGCAGTACGTCTACATTCCAAACGCAGAACTAGAATAACTTGACCTGGTGGAACCAACTGACTGGACCGTAGATAAACTGAAAGTGACGTTAATCCACCAATCAGGAGCGAATAAAATAGCGTAGTGGCGTATGACTTTAAAGGATCTTAAAAGGCGAATAATTATGCTCAATTTTATATTCAGTCATAATTTGCCCGGATACTAATACCATTGTCTTTATATACTAACGCGAAACGCGTACTGGAATTTACTAAACTTATCATTCGGTTAACTATTCGATTTTTAACATTAAAGAATCGGAAAGTTGAATCGATTCATACCAACTGAATCGATTCGATTCTTTCGATGCATCGTACTAAAAAATCGATTCGATTATGGATCGAATCGACTCTGGACATCCCTATGTCCAACAGTATTTAAAATACGAGCGCCGAAGTGAAGGTTAACCATGCAGACCCCTAAGCCATCTGCTGACTTACAAACAACGGTTGCATCACGAAGACATGCGTCACCTCACGTAGCTAGCCAATTACGCGCCTCTTATTCACAAGTGCACTATGAACTGAAATCTAGCGAGCGGCTAAATAACAAATTGTGATCCAACCAATCCATGTTTCTACGTTCTACCATCATTTCTACAACGCCTCGATTGTGTAGTAGGCAGAATGCTTGCCTGTCATTCCTGCGCTGCGGGCTGCGGGTTCGATTCATAAGCGGGTACGGACAGTGTAAACTTAGTAGTCTCAAGTCATCGAGCCAGCCCATCGCCGTCATACGTGTCCCATGTCTTTACGTTCTAGCGAAACTCCTCTAACGCCTCGCCTCAGTGGTGTAATAGGCAGTTTGCTTTACTGTCATTCTTGTGCTGCGGGTTTGATTCCCGCCGTGGCGACAGGTGTTTTATTTACCTTTTTTAAGGTTATGTTGGTTTTTTATTAATTAACCTTTTTGCTGAATTTTGAGTTAGTTTTAGTTAGCACTTGATTAGTTCCTGTTTCATGAGCCTCCGTAGCGAGCGAAGCGAGCGGAGGGACATGCATGAACGCAGAGCGCTAGCGACTTGCTTTTGATTGGTCAGGACTATCTGTGATTTGGACCTCGCTAGCATGTAGTTACAATATGTGCTAGCACAACAAACGAAAACATTGACGCCAGTTTTCTCGTTATGTTTCCGTCTGTGAGATTTCAGTTCATAGTGCTTTTGTGAATGAGAGGTACGTGATTGGCTAGCTACGTGATGCAACCAGTTGTTTGTAATACAGCAGATGGTCTAGGGGTCTGCATGGTTGGCCTTCACTTCGGCGACCCGGGTTCAAATCCCGTCGATTTTGTTTTTTTTTAAGTAAACAGTTTTTTCTTGATTTTTGGGTTTTTCTTGGATATGGTATGGGTTAGCACTTGGTTAGTTTCCTTTTCTTGAGCCTAGGAGCGAGCGGAGAGTCATATACTTGCCAATTGCAGATCCTTAAATCGCATACGCACTACGAACTGAAATATCGCTTTCCGTCTCAGCTGGCTCGCGGTTCGAGACTACAAGGTTTACACTGTCTGTACCCGCTTGTGTTCGATTCCCGTCGGTCGCGACAGATGTTTTGTTTATTGTTTTTTTATTAATTTATCTTTTTTTTTCTTAACTTTGGGTTAGCCTTAGGTTAGTTTTGATTAGCACTTGGTTAGTCCTTGTTGATTGAGCACCCGTAGGGAGCGAAGCGAGCGGAGGGCCATGCAAAGCGATAATCATACCCCTGACGGATCGCAACTTGGAACTTGTTATTTATTCTTTTATACGTATATGTTATTTATCCTCCCGTTTTAAAATCGCGACCAACACCAAACATTTTTCTTTGTAGGCATGCAACGATACTGAGAAGTATCGATACTTTGTACTTGTGAGTATTTTGTAGGAATGGTATCGGTTATACTCGATACTTTGAAAATAGGTATCGATACTTTTAGGTATCGAGTACGAGTACAAATGTGGCATGTAATTCGTGTAATTTAGAATTTAAAGATAAATGGGCACAATATACAAATAAGTGGGTCTTCGTACTCTTCGTGTATTAGTTATTCTAATGTTCAATTACTATACTACTAATAAAATTAAAGAAATATAATTTAAAAAAACATTTTTATTGCATAAATTTACAAGAAACAACAAACAATTCAGGACATTAAGCTGTAAAAGCATAAACATTAACGTAGGATTTAATATTAAAAAAAGCAGAAATATAGAAAAGTAGTCATTTTGGTGACAAATCTTCCTATAGAGGGCACCGCCCGAACGTCATATGGTTCACTAATTTCGACATAGATGGCGCAACGTAATCATATGATGATATTTTGTATTGTTAAGCCATATACGTTTAGTTTATAGATATATGTGTTAAGCACCCCGAATGTTATTGCAAATGTTCCTCCATAAGGCATATTTTTTGTAAAAAAAGGTTATCTATCTCCCTTCACAGAATAGTTTACCACATAGCCACATTTTATCAAAATCTTCTAGGCGCGAAGCTATAACACTGAAAGTTACTTTAGAATTTATAATATTAGTATGGATTTTATGTCCAACAATTTATTTTTAGTTTTACCCTTACACTATACATTTTATTAATACGAAAATTAAATGATTAAAAGTGTAGGTATATAAATTTTTACCTTCAAAAGCTTTAAGAATATTTGATGAATTTTTAGGCACTTTTTACAATACACAGCAAATTGGTTTCCCTTTTTAGAGTAATGCCAGCAATTATTACTTTTACGCTCTGACATAATAATAACTAAAGAAAGTATGAAAATATAAAAATAAAATATTTCTTATTAAAATATATTAAAATATCAAACATAAATCATTAGTAAGACAACTTACCTCTATTTTTCCAATATATAAGAATATTAATATTAATTTACCTACACGACCCTATACAAACACACAAACGATAATTATAGGTTAGTTTACTAGTGTTCTGTGTCAGTGTCAATGTAAAAGCATCAACGATTTGGGGGAATCACCGATATCGTATTGTTTGATTATATCAATGGCAACGCGCGCCGGTACATCTTAAAACGCTCTTTACTTTGTAAATGTAAAGTTTTTAGGATGGCGTTCATAGATAGTTATCGAATGTTGTTAGTTTGCACAACGCGGATTGCTGATGTTGAAATCTGCTTGAACGTAGAACATAAATATAAAACAAGCTTCGAAATTTGTTTTGTTTCGCAAACATAAAACAAATTTCGATACCGATACTGCTTAAAAAAAATCGATACCTACTCAGAATCGAAGAAAAAGTATCGAGTACAAAATGTACTCGATACTAATTAAAAGTATCGATACTTTCAAAGTATCGATACTTTTCTTGCATTCCTATTCTTTAGACATGACCATATGACAGATGGCAGATGACAATGATAACATAACCTTTTTCTTGATGCATATGACCCCCTATTTATTTTATTATCATAAACAACAATTATTTTTAAAAAGGACACTTTATTTAAATTTATTTTTATTATAGTATTTGAGTATATAGGTGGTAAATTGCCAGTATTCTGATGGTTTCTATATGTTGAGTATAAATCACAAAATATCCCCCCTTTTGTGGTATAAATTCTATACTACTTTTTCGCATATTAATTTATTCAGATTCAAGGAGAAAGGTAATTCTATCCCTATCCCTGTGCAGAAAACACAATTTGTAACAGGGCCCTTTAACTTTTCTAATATTTTCGTTACAAGTCAAGTTATAAAGTATATTTTCATTCCCAACTAGAAATTCAGCTAAGAACGCTTTCAACTTTCAATTTGTAGTTTGACAATTTCTTTTTTCTTCACATAAAGTTTGCAGGATCTATTATTATTACTAGTTTTATTTTCTCCCAACCATTCACTATTACACGAGCCATTACACAATGAATTTTTATAGATATGGAAGTGAGTGAAGAAAGTATGCCTGTTCAAGAAATTGTAGAAGGCCTTGCAAAAGTGCAAATCAGTGGGAATGTATTCTATAATCCGGTCCAAGAATTTAATAGAGATCTCAGGTAATTGTACATTTAAAATGTAGTGATACAATGTCTTGTGCTTTTCAGTCTTATATAAAATGTATTTAAAATAAGAGGACAGGTTAGCATAAAATAAATTACCTAACATATTCAGTTATAGCCATGTATAGACCACCCTCAACTAATGTTCAGTTGTTTCTTCAGGATTTGGAGTCGTACTTAGAATCATCTGAGGATAAACAGGATTTATTGAGCAATGATATTGTTATCACGGATTACCTCTCTATTTTAGCGATCTATGGTTATTCACCCTTAATTAATAAACCTACTCGTGTAACTGCCACGTCTCTAGTCTGTTTGTAAAGGAAGTTCACAAAATAATTCAAAACTCAAAAATCACACACTAATACAGGATCAAAAAAGGTAAAAGGGATTAAACCCTGGATCTCGGCAGCTATAGGGATAGAATTAAAAAACATCTTTTACTAAATTTCTCTTATCAAAAAGAATATGAATACAAAAATATAGTAATAACTTAAAAAAAATTATAAACACTGCAAAAAAACAACTAAGAAACAAAAAGGATGAAAATAAGAAAGACCTAAAAAAAATTTACAAAATTATAACTGACGCCACCAATGAAAGAACCAAAAAATTTAAAAAACAATATACCTATTTGATGAAAATGGACAAAAATTTGACAATGATAGGGATATGACCAATTTCTGTAATAGTTTCTTTACTAATATTGGACTGAAAATGGCGGAAAAAAATAAATAATGAAGGTATAGATTTTTTGAGTAACATACCAATTAACCATAATTATATGTACCCAAAACCTATAACTAAGTAACAACGAATTAATCAAACTGTAGTCCAGGCATTGATGGCATTACAACAGAAATTTTAAAAAAGATTCATATTCACATACTTTCTCCACTTGAACAAGCCATCAATGAGAAAAGCAGGCTTTTGATAAGTTGGACCATGGCCTTATTGCCTCAAAAATGGTCTCTCTGGGGTTTCATCAAAGCCTTGTTAACTCTTTTGTGTCATACTTGTGTAATAGAGTTCAGTTTGTTGAATACAATGGTTTTAGGTCTTATGAGTACATTGCGACCAGTGGGGCACCTCAAGTTAGTAATCTTGCACCTTTGCTTTTTGCAATATTTGTGGATCGTATTTTCGGGAAGCCTGCTTTGTGCAGACGACTTGAGGATATTCAAAGTCATTAGTGATATCACTGACTGCATTGCACTTCAGAAAGACCTCGACTCTCTGGTGCAGTCAAAGTCAAAAAAGCTTTATAGTATAAAGAATTGTTTCTCATTTACAAAGCTGTTCAAAGGAATATCCTAATCTTATCGGTTAAAAAATGCACAAAACAAAGGAAGAGGAAAACAACATAAGGACAAAACAAATTGATAAAACAAAAAACAATTAAACTCAATGTCAAAGTTTGAAATCATTAAAATTTGCGACAGAGCCCGAATGCTTATCTTTATTATATTTACATTATGGAAGATCATCCATACTAAAATAAACCCTAGGACAAACACTCAATACTATTAAATTTGATTGTTCAAAGCGGTCCTGAAAGAACTCATCCTTTGTATAATAAGCCTTTGGGATTAAGAGTGCTTTAACCTCTCTTCTAAATTTCTTATCATTTTGAATCTTTCTTACTTGTAGCAAAAGCTGATTAAATATTCTCTTACTGTCATAAATTATGGAGTTTTTGGACTGACTGGAATGCGGAATTGGTAAACCTATTCTATATATTTGGCGAGTATTAAATACTGGGACCGAACAAATCTCACCCTTAAACTTCTTGCATATCGGACAAGCAGTCTCAAGAATAAACAGACTGGATAATGTTAAAATTTTATGATTTTGAAAGAGTGGCTTACAGGAATCTCTAATTTTAGCTTTACACATATACTTCACAGCTCTCTTTTGTAATACAAATATTGCATTGAATAGACATTTGGAACAAAATTCCAAAAGCATACACCATATCTCAAGTAAGATTCAATAAGTGAAGTTAGTAGTAGTAGTAGTAGTAATCATTTATTTGTTCCTGTATAATCATACAAAGTAGATATACAATATACCTCATTTAGAGGTGTCAAACGTGTCACACAATTTAAAATCAGTACTCATACCATTAAAGTCACTATCCTAAATAAATACAAATTTAAAAATAAATACACTTACAAACAGGTTTCAAACCCTCACAATCGAATCAAAATACTCTATCACACAGTAAAAATGTTTTTTCAGTAAAAACTTTTCCATCTTTCTCAGAACAACAATGTGTGGCAAACTTCTGAATTCAATAGGTACTTTATTCCATATTTTTAGGATACTGCAGTGTACATTCCTTTGTACATAGGTGTATTTTGTACTTTCCACCCAAAAGTTGTCTTTTGTTCTAGTATCATATGTATGTGTCTTAATATTAGTAACAAATAAAGATTTATTCTTACAAACAAATTTTATTGACTTCCAGATATACACATTTACAACTGTCATTAGTTTTTTATCCCTAAAGACTGGCCTGCAGCTATTCCTTCGATCCATCCCAAATATTATTCTCAAGCACCTCTTTTGCAGTATCTACACTCTCCCTACATCCACCGAATACCCCCAAAAAATAATGCCATATCTCACCTTTGACATTATATGTGCATGATACACATTCAAAGCTGCCTCTACTCCAACTTCATTTACTAAAATTCTAACTGCATAGCAGTGCCTTGAAATCTCCACATACAACTTCTCAATATGACCTTTCCAGTCCAAACGCTGGTCTATTACCATACCCAAAAATGATACGCTTCTTGTGGTCCTAAAGGTTAGGCTTCCAACATTGTAAACCGTAGGAATACTTTCTCCTGCCGAGTATTTAATTACTTGCGTCTTGTCAACATTCAGCAATAGATTGTTGACCCAGAACCACTTTTGGAGGCCCTCAATGCAGGCTCCAAGACAGTGGCGGCTCGTGATAATTTATTGCTGTGTGCTGCATTGTAAAGTGTAATTTTAAATTTATCGAATAATTTTCACATTTACATATGTATCGAAGATAAATAAAAATACTAACATTGATTCTACTGAGAACTATTTTTTATTCTAATTTTGGTTATTTATTAATAAAGCAAATACTTAAAATTCTAAACCGGACACATGAAAGAAGAGAACATTATGAACATAGTCTTTTAAAGTGGTTAGATACATTTTAAATAAATTTTTTATATACAAAATCCATAACCTATTTTTTCATTTACAATTTTTTCTATGAGTTTTGTATTAAAACGTAGAATGAATCAGCTCTCTTTCAACCGATAACATTGTCAAAGCGTTAAATCTCTTGTGTTTCGCAGAAAACGTTTAATTCGCTTCAAAGTCGAAAAACAACGTACTCCTTCTGCAGTGGATATGGGTGTTATAGTCATAATTAAAACTAATGTTATTATAAATAATATATTAAAATATATATATAAATAATATCAGGAAAACTACTTGCGATAAATGCTTAAATTAAGTAAACTGACGCAAACGGTCTGGCTACTAAATTCAACATAAATAACTGCGTTTAAAATCAAACGCGGCAACAAATCTAGCCATGTGCTTGAGATTGGGCAGCACCACCGCCTATTGAAATCACCGTTGAAAACACGCGTGCGGGATCAGCGGAGACGCGACGACCAAAAGGCTCGTTGTGCTAAAATTCATATCGCACATCGAGCCGAAGTATACAACATAAGGCGTTGGGTCTGGATTGACGGTGTAGTGGGTATGTTTATCTCGAAGATATTAGCGGCGCGGCAATATTTTACTTTCCGTCCAGATAAATAATAATTTTCAAAAGAAAATGGCAAGTATTTATGTACTAAAATATTATTTTAATTTTCTTGTGATTTTACTGTGTGCTGCAGCTCCTCAGCACATATATACCAGCCGCCACTGCTCCAAGATGACGCCCAATATCACCTTCCTCAGCTTCGCTGATTGTAAGTGAGGAATCATCAGCATACATTATAATCTGATCTTTGACTACTTTTGGCAGTTCGTTTGTATACAGTATATATAGAAGAGGACCTATAATTGACCCCTGAGGTAAACCTCTTTTGACAATCTCCAAATCTGACCTTACTACTATGCCCAGTTCATTCCTTTCCACCACACGTTGCAATCTGTTGTGCAGATAGGATGTCACAAGCCTTTGTACCATAACGCTCCAGTTTTCCAATGAGAACACCGTGATCTACGCTGTCAAATGCTTTGGACAGATCCAAACAAATAGTAACAGTATTTTTATTCTGGTTCAGCGAGTCAAGTACCTTTTTCAATGCTAAATAGATAGCCGTTATTGTTGAACTATATTTTCTGAAGCCAAATTGACAGTCGACAATCACAGCATTCCCATCCAGAAACTCAACAAGTCTTTCATGTAAGAGTCTTTCAAACACCTTACTCACATTCGACAGAATGGACACTGGATGGTAGTTTTTGAGGTTATCGACCTCACCTTTATTCTTGTAAACTGCCTTCACAGGAGCAATATTTAACTTAGAGGGGAAAACACCAGTCTGAAAGCAAAGGTTTCCCACATGGGCCAGTGGTTCTGAAGTTAAATCTCCCACTCTCTTTAAAATAGAGACTGGTACCTCATCTTCTCCCACTGACTTCTTATTTTTAAGTCCCTGTATACACCTATGCACTTCCTGACCTGTTGTTGCTCTTAAAAAAATTGAATTGTTGTTAGTTGTTATGTACCGGTAATCCGTTGCTTGATTCCCATTTATCTCCGAGCAGGCATTTAAAAATGTATGATTCACACTATTTAATATTGTTTTATCTAATGTATTCTTAACTTTGGCTCTAATGCCATCTAACACTGTCTTCCTATCTGTCTCTTTTTTCATTATTTTATTAATAACTGTCCATGCTGCTTTGCCCTTGCTCTCAGATTTCTCTATAAACTCTGTGTTATGTGTAATTTTAGCTTGTTTATTAACCCTCTTTAGTACCCCTGCATATTTGTTATAATACTCGTTACTCACCTCATTATCGAATCTTCGCTTAAAAAGCTGCCGCTTTCTTGCACAAGAATTCCTTATGCCTGGTATGAGCCAAAATTTTGTTTTCGTCCTTCCTGGTTTAGGTCTTCGCTCTGGTATTACCCTGTCCATGACTGCTCTTATCCTACTAATAAAAACTTCATACGCTCGGTCTGCCTCATTCACACTCAACACAGAGTCCCACGACTCACTCAAAAGCTCGAGACGATACTGTTCCAGCTTCGACCTTGAAAAGAATCTCCTTGGAATTAGTGGGTCCTCCTTTTTGTTTGGTTTCATGCCGCCCTTAAACCTAAGGAGCTGAGCATGATGATCCGAGAGTGCAGAAACCACAACCGAGCTGCTTTTGTGTTCAAAATTAATAAAAAAATTGTCCAAGAGAGTGGCGGTGTTCTTAGTCACTCTCGTGGGTTCATGAATACTTTACATCAGGTTAAAAGCCAAAAGCAAGTCAAGAAAACTATCTCTTTTATTGCTCGGCTCAAGTAAGTTGATATTAAAGTCGCCACATACAACCACCTTATAAAACTGAAATCTTACCTGGATGTGTGAAAGAATATTCTCGAGACGATCCATAAAAATATCAAAATCACCAAGACCCGTACGATATATACATAGAAAAATAATACGCTCATTCCTATTTATAATACAAGCACATTCAATACTTCCTTCTACCGATTTCCTTCCACCTCAATCAATGTGTCAAAGGTTAGAGTTTTCTTCACTAGGATGCAAGATCCACCATGTTCCATATTTTCTCTCGCATACCAGGATCTTAAAATGTAACCTTCAATTCCAATATAATCCAACTCATCCCTCCTCATCCACTGCTCTGTCAAGCAGACTATATCCTGCCTTTCGTCATGATCCCTAATAAAAATGTCCAACTCACTTGCTTTATTATGTAAGCACTGCACATTTTGGTGCATGACCGTGATCATCCCCACAATGTCAATGTTTGTTGCTATTTTCCCAGTATCTTCTCCATTCAGTGTTGAAACTTCGTCAAAAATCTTTAATTTTTTAACTTTACTATTCTTGGCTCACCCTTAATGTATCTTATTCCTAAGCTTTCTTCACCCTTCTCCACTCGTTTCCTCAGTTCCCCCTTCACAATTCCATAGTCCAGTCGCTGCTGCTTTGTTCTGTCCCAGCTAAATGCCAATTTTGTGTACAATGGATTCTTTTTAATGTCCTTCGCCTTGGAAAAAAACTTCCTAACATCCTCTTCCGCGTTCATAATCATTTTGATCGGTCTAAGTTTTCCAGGTTCTCGTCTTTCTATCCTAACTACCTTAAGTGGGGTCCTTTGAAATTCCCAGGCAGCAGGAGGCAAAGATTTCATTCACTGCGTTTGCATCATGACATTTCCTTGCTTCTGGTTCATCAGAATCCAATTCCTTGACGCCAAATATCACCATATTTTTTCTTCTATATTCCCGATCACTGATCTCCTTTATTGCTTCTGTTGAGTTCCCATCTGATTTCCTTTCGGGAATTGATATTATTCTAACTGCATAACAGTTGGAAGCTAAGATAGGTAATATGCTGTTCAAACTTTAATTTATCATGTATATATAAACCTAGAAACTTATTTACGCACTCATTGCTTACTGTTTGAGTACCAACATTTATTTCATTAAATATGCATTTAAAAGTCATTATATGAGTTATTGCCTGAAAGCTACTTTGTAACTCAAAAATCAGTTTAATACAAAAGTAAAGGCAATGACAAATTTAAATCGAAATAAAGAAACATAGTTATTAAGATCTTGTACCCATCACAGTCGAGAAGGGCTTAAGAAAGTGCTCTTTAAATATCTGACGTGACGATAAAATGCTTATATAGGTTGAACAATAACTAACTAAGCTTGACTCTAATCCCACATCTAATCGATAACAACCGATAACGGTACTAGAGAAAGTTTGAAAGATTTCAAATTCAAAATGTCTATATTAATAAAAAATTGCACAATACAGAGGAACATATATAGTACAATTGATAATAATAGCGTCACAGAAAGTATATATAAATGGTTAAAATGAACATTAAAAGTACAAAAATAACACAATTTGTTTAAAACCTATAATTTAGAAATTCTTGAACTGTATAGGGTTCAATTCTCAATATAATATCTTTAATACTACTCTTAAAACTATTGAAATTCTTGTCCAGCTTAACACAAACAGGCAGAGCATTAAATAACTTAATACAGGAATAGGTTGGTCCCTTTTCAGTAGCTGTCAAACGATGTGGAGGGAAATTAAGTCCCACATACCTAGTGGGTATATTGGTTTGTGACTCAAACTCAGCGAACTTTTACCTGTGTCTGAAGAAAAACAGTAGACACTTACATATGTACAGACTGGCAAGCGTTAAGAAACCCAAGTTCCTGAAATGTCCCCTACATGAATCCCAAGTTGAGCAGTGTTCTTATTGCTCGCTTTTGTGCCACAAAGGCCCTTTTGGCATCTCTGCTTCCCCCCCAAAAGATGATGCCATATCTGAGAGTGGAGTAAATGTTGGCATAGTACACCGTTTTAAGGTAGTCAATATTAAGATATCTTGACAGTATCCTTAGGGAGTAGCATGCTGAACTGACCTTTTGACACACATAGTTGACCTGTTCCACCCAGTCCAAATTTTGGTCTATATGTATGCCCAGAAACTTTGTGTGCGTGGACAAAACGTGGGGAACATTATCTGTCAGGGAGATTACATCTGGGATGTCATTGTTCTTCCTTTTGGTGCGAAAACAGACAATGTTAGTCTTGCTGAAATTTAGAACCAACCTATTTCTAATGAACCAGTCCTGGGCTGCTTTTAATCATTCAGAGGAGATATCGAGAAGCTCGGAAAGCTGAGAAGCAATTGTCAACAAGTTCGTGTCGTCCGCATAGTTTACCAGGTGTGATTCATCATCAAGAATTTCGTTTGCTAAGTCATTTGCATAGATAATGAAAATTAGAGGACCCGCGACTCTGCCCTGAGCAATGCCAAGGAGAAGCCGCAACTCCTCAGAAAGGTGTTTCTGGCCTTGGGACTCAATGAGGACCCTCTGTTTCCGGTCTGAAAGATATGAGCGTATCCAGTTTAAGGTTGGTCCTCGGATCCCATACCTCTCCAACTTATCAGCCAGAGCTCCATGGTCAAGGCAGTCAAATGCCTTGGACAAGTTCAAGAACAAGCCAAGAGACAACTTTCCCTCCTCAAAACCCCCCAGAATTCTTTCAGCAAAGTCATAAATTGCCGTTTCGACCGACCTGCCCCTCAGAAAACCATGTTGTGTATCACTTATCAGCCCTTCCGAACAGAGGAAGCCCATAAGCCTAGTGCACATGGCCACCTCAAATACCTTTGAAAAGGTAGACAACAGGCTTATTGGTCTGTAATTGTCAAGCTGGCTCTTGTCTTCTTTTTTGTATATAGGTTTTACAATAGCCAGCTTGAGTTTATCGGGAAAGATTCCTATGCAAATGAGTCGTTAATCACGTGGCACCTCCTCTGCACAGTGTCTCAACAAATGGGGGGATATGTCATCAAACCCAGCGCTCTTTTTGTTTTTTAATTTAGAGATTATTTGAGAAATTTCTGTGGGAGTGGTCGGGGTTAAAAACAAGGATTTGTTGTGCAATGGGATGTTGCATCAGAAGGGAATGTCACTCTGGCTCTCGATGAGTTTCGGAGCAGCCTCAACCACAAACCTGTTGGCCAGTTCAGAAGGGTCTCCCGGAATGTCGAGATTTTGGGGTCCACAAGATCCTCTAACCTCCCTAACCACCTGCCAAACACACCTCGACTTATTGGCACTAGTATTTATGCGGGAGACATAATGCTCTCCACGAGCCTCCTTCAGGAGGCAATTATATTGCCGCTTTTTTATTTTATATGCTTCTCTATATCCACCCTCAGCTCTACTGAGCACAAGTAAGATGTCCAACTAATTTTTGCATGCAATCAGCCGAGGAGTGGGTTCAAAATATTTGGAAGATCTTGGTTTATGCCTGCAATTGACCAATGGGATACACTCATTAAGGGAGGAGTGAAGAATGTTTGCAAAGATTTCCCATTGCTCATCTACGAGAGGGTCTGGAAGACTCTTTTGTTTTGTTTTTTTGTTGTTTAGTGTGTCTTACGTATTTCTTCGCAAAAAGACAATCTTTGTGCACTATGGTCAGATATGTGAGTGTCCACCACACTGGCCCAAAAAACTATCTGGTTGTAGATTTGTAAAGATGTTGCCAATTCAGCTCTGAATGGTCCTCCCCATTCGTGTATTTTCCAAAATCGACGGAACAAAATTAAAAGACTTAAACAGAGTTAACAATTCCTGAGTGTTATTATTTCTCACATCTAAAATATCTATATTAAAGTCTCCTGCGATAAAGCATAGACAGTTGTAAATTATATCTAATACATAACTTAGTTTATTCAAAAGCTCACCGGCAGTGTGGGACTGCGCTTGGTAGATGGCGTGTACTACAGCCTTCTTAGCTCCTAGTTGAATTTGAACAGCAGTACATTCAAATATGCTCTCTACCGATGCCATGTTTTATTTATTTATTTATTTATTTATTTATTTATTCACAATCGGATCTTATTTATAACAGATATGTGTTTCGTCATTATTTATAAAACACTATTACAACTAAATAAGGATACAGTCAAAATTAAGACCATTTATACCACAACAATAAAAAGATATTAATAGTTACACAAGCAAACAATAATAACAAAAAAAAACTAATAAAACATATATATGCTTAATTGAATAACCAGACCACAAGCATCACATTGTTACCCATAACATTTTAGAGATAAAAAGAAACATTATAATGGCTATTAATATTCAACATAATACAAATAAAGATAAAATAGAATAATTAAAACAGTGGTCTAACCCATATCAAACATACTCATTCACTCTAAATCCATTCATACACAACTAAGTAGCCTATCAGAGTAATAGCGGTTCTGTACAGTTAGCTTAAACCTCTGGCTTCAAAACTGATATCAAAAAATTCCTGCAGAGAATAAAATGTGTGTGACAAAAGCAGGTTTTTGAGCCCTGTCCTAAACAACACAGTACCACTGACTCCCCTCAAGGGACCAGGCAGATGATTATAAATTTTTATTGGCATTACATAGCTACTTCTAGCAGTCATCGTAAGCCGGTGACCAGGCAGCCTCAACTGGTCTCCGTTTCTTATTGGATAATTAGAATAGTCGCGAGAATCAGTGAAAGTGTCGATATTTTTCCTTACATACATGGCACTTTGTAGAATATACACTGATCTAACAGTTAATATTTTTAGTTGCTTGAAGAGCTCCCTACAAGAATATGTATGATTTTTAAACAGCATAATACGCACTATGCTGACACAACAACACCTCACCGATTCTTACAGAATTGCCCCAGCCGACAATACCATAGGACAAGGCTGAACCTACATATGCATCATAGTATGATATTAAAATGTTTCGATGTACCTTGTCTTTCATTTGCCATATCACATACTGACTCAGATTGAGTTTTCTGATAATCGAGTATATATGGTTACCGCAGGTAATCTGAGAATCCACTACAATCCCCAAAAATTTAGCACTATCCGATTGTTTAATAGTATTGCCCCTTGAATGAACAAGTAAACTAAAATTTGTTGGTCGCCCTGAAAACATCAGTAAATGTGTCTTGGCAGTATTAAGGACCAGATCATTATTCAGGCTATAGTTCTCAACTCTGTTCACACAGTCACTAGCACGGGCACTGAGGTTCGAAGGATTATCAGCCGTGACAACTGATGTTACATCATTGGCATATAAAGACAGCCCAACACCATCTACGACAACATCAACTGTTATGTTATTTATGAAAGTTATAAAGAGTAACGGGCCAAGGATACTCCCCTGTGGGACCCCCAGACTAACATGTCTCGTTTCAGAGGAGTAGCTCCGTCCCGCCACCCTTAGAATTACCATCTGGGAACGGTCACCCAAGTATGATGTTATCCAATCCCAGGAGGTATAATTTTACAATTTACCTTTCAAAATCTCATGATTAACCATGTCAAAAGCTCTGCTGTAGTCAAAGAACAACCCCGCAACATACTTGTGCTTGTCAATATCAGCATAGACTTGATTTATAACTGCAAGTATGGCATCCTGGGTGGACAAACCACCCCTGAAACCAAACTGTGCATTGTTCAAGATATTGAATTTATTCAAGAATTTAAGAAGCCTATCAGCAAAAACCCGTTTGTATACTTTAGAAAAGGCAGGGAGAGAGAGAGATCGCCCTGTAATTTTCAAACCTATCCTAGTCTTTTTTTTATGTACTGGTTTAACAATTGAAACTTTTAAGCGTGTTGGAAAAATACCATCATCAAAAGATTTATTAATTAAAAGCGAAAGTATCTGACACGTTTCATCAGCAACATTACGCAAAAGAGAACAAGGCACTTCATCAATGCTTGCAGCATCCTTCCTTGATATGTCAAATATAATTTCCCTTACCTCGTGGCCATTAGTGTGTTCTAAGAACATAGATTTGTCATTAGATATACATTTTTTTGCCATTTATTGTGACTACATGAACTAGCATTATTGTCTATATTTACAAAATAGTCATTAAGCCTGTTAGTAATTTCTTGAAAGATATCAATATTTGTGCCATTTTTATCAGTAAAAGAAGCAGAGTAAGACGTACATGACCTTCGGTTAGTCTCTTTGCCAATTATTTTCCAGGTGGCATGTTGATGTCATCTCTCACTATGTACTCGTCTCCATTTTTTACGTAGACTGCCACACCTCTATAGCCCTGGATTCGGCAGTTTGACTGAGTCTCCTACACTATAGACGGTTTTGGCTATTAGTTTCTAAAAACTAGTAACTAGACCTAAATGTGAACCTTATAGGCCAATTTGATCGATTCTTTAGTTGGGTTGCTAAACTAAATCCGAAATTTAATAACTCCCCACATTTGTAGGATCAAGTCCTTTTTTTTCTTATCAAAGAGCCTTGCTCAAAAAAACAAATATTCCACCTGTCCTACAGGCATAAAATATGAGCTGCATATTTCAAATTATTTAACAATTTTAAATAATATATACTACTGCTGTATTTATGTAGATTCAACCCATAATATTAATTTTCATTTTATATTAACTAGATAATTATTATCGACTGATATATTTAAAAGACAAAAATTAGTTTTAAATGAACTTGATGGGCAACATAAGAATTCAGTATTTATTAATATTTTCGTACTATTTAATGCGGAATTTTCCACACTGTTGCTACCAGGTTGGTTCAGACAGTAATTCAAAATAGGTTGAAGATGAAAAGTTATTATTTCAAACCAAAAATAAATAAAGCGAACTTGGAACAACCTGATGTTACGGAATTGTTAAAATTACCGTAACTATATATGATGTGCTTCTTCTGAAGAAGGAGTTCTTGTATTCAATTTGTCATGATTATTGATCAATATTTTTAAGTTTAATTAAATATGTTTTTTTTACAGTATTAGCGTGATATCAACTTTTGCAAAACAAATTCGTAAGGAAAACGCTGCAAAAAATAAATCAACTACCGAAGGTGATGCGGGTATTGAAATACGTAAACCTGGAATTAAATATGAAGATGGAATTTCTATTTTAGAAGCTTTATCTGCAACTGGGCTGCGCAGCATTCGTTATGCAAAGGAAATATCTGGCGTTAAGAGCATAATTGCCAATGATTTATCTAGTAAAGCTGTTCGTGACATAAACAACAATATTTCGTTAAATGATACTGGACATTTAATTACATCTAGCCAAAGTGATGCGACGTAGGTATCTTAGGTAATTTAATAGTTTATAGTCATGTATAATTATTGTATTACTACAATAATTACTGTTGTTGAACTACGTTGAACGCCGCGCTAATGATATACGATTATCTACAGTTTCTTTGCATGCAATGTTATATTCTGGGCGTCGGCGTCGCTCGCATTGGATTGAAAACTTTATGGGTTTTAGAAGCAAGTGATCCGCTTAAGAGGTATTCTTGATTAGAAGGAATACAACATACTCTAAAGTGTCTAATATTTTTTTCTTGAATTTTTGCTATTTTCCTTTCAGTATAAGGGATTGCTTTCATTCGAATGCAACTAAATAAAAACTGTAATACACAATTTTTAAAATATAACTTTTTATTTCCTTAAAAAAATAACGGACATTTTTATGGTAGATTATGTAAACTAAACATAAAAACTGCAAACTAATACACTTTCTAGAATTTCATTTCTGAATGTCGCTGACTAATTGTGGCAAATACGTAAAACTGCTCAGTAACAGACTAACCATGATACAACCTAAAGAAGATATGATATTGAAGCGTCCGAATTTCGCACGCCTTCGCGCATGACGTCACCTTGTAATAGATTTTGAAAATGTATATGAAGCGAAATGCGTTTAGTAAAAAGGTAACGCATCGGCTTAGGACGTATAGGAAATCCAATGTAATTTTAAAGGGGCCAATTAATGGCTCCCCTAATTATTTTCTGCAAGCAAAAGGATAACTTTGGAGCTTTTTTAATAATCCGTTTGCAAATTATCGCCAATTTCTTTCTCAATATTTTTACTTTCCTATCGCCCCGTATTTACGGACAATAATCAAGGTCAAAATAAAGTTGTCATTCAGAAGTTTAATTCATACGGGGCTATATAAAAGGAAAAATATTGACAATAACTCGTAAATGGATCAGGAAAAATATCCAGTTATTCTTTTGGTTGCAGATTTTAGTGCTCCTTAACCTAAATAGATTTTTCTCCAAATTAGGGGAGCCTCTCCCTCTAAAAAATTCCATTGGATTTCCTATACGTCCTAAGCCGATGCGTCACTCCGGTATCTATAATCATAAAAAAAACGAAATATGAAATTTTGTTTTTTTTTAAATGCCATACAGGTGCCAAGTTTTGTGTTAAAGTATTAAATAAATAAATACATAAATAAATGTTTGTTTACGGATTTACCATTTAACAATAAAATCTTTAAAAAATTCATAATAATGGTTTTAAATAATGTATATAAATTCAACAAGTAAATAAAATAGGAAAAATCATAAAAATCACA
>MU186415.1:70095-90882 GCA_016904865.1 Pissodes strobi
AACTTATTTTACTTATTTGAGCCGATTTCGATACGTTATAATCGGTTTTAATAGATTTGGTTAGTTTTGGTTAGTCGTCTAATCAACTTTCGGTTAGTTTCACTTAGTCAACTTATTTTACTTATTTGAGCCGGTTCCTATACGTTATAATCAATTTTAATAGATTTGGTTAGTTTTGGTTAGTCTTTTAATCAATTTTCGGTTAGTTTCACTTAGTCTCAACTTATTTTACTTATTTGAGCCGGTTCCTATACGTTATAGTCAATTTTAATAGTTTTGGTTAGTCGTCTAATCAACATTCGGGTAGTTTCACTTAATCTCAACTTATTTTACTTATTTGAGCCGGTTTCTATAAGTTATAATCAATTTTAATAGATTTGCCTATTTGTGGTTAGTCGTCTAATCATCTTTCGGTTAGTTTTGGTTAGTCGACTAATCAACTTTCGGTTACTTTCACTTTGTCTCAACACTCTCAACTTATTGTACTTATTTGAGCCGGTTCCGATACGTTATAATCAATTTTAATAGATCTGGCTAGTTTTGGTTAGTCGTCTAATCAATTTTCGTTTAATTTCATTTAGTCTCAACTTATTTTACTTCTTTGAGCAGGTTTTGATACGTTATAATCAATTTTAACAGATCTGGTTAGTTGTGGTTAGTCGTCTAATCAACTTGCGGTTAGTTTCATTTAGTCTCAACTTATTTTACTTATTTGAGTCGGTTCCGATACGTTATAATCCATTGAAATAGATTTGGTTGGTTTTGGTTAGTCGTCCAATCAACTTTTGGTTAGTTTCGCTTAGTCTCATAAAAATTTAATAATTGTTTACAATTCCATAAAAGAGAAAGAGAGGCTTGCGGATCGGTTCCTCGAAGGAAAATACCGATTGATCACCTCCTTGTTCAATAATTGTATGCGATATTTGGACCATTGTTTCATTGATATTTATTCTATTTTAGCAAGTTGTCCTACGTGTATCATTGCACGGGTTGCGATGGGTTCGTCCTGCAACCTGTAGGAATAAAAAAACCCCATGCAAAAAACGATAAACTAGTAAAATTTTGTCTACCCACCGGTCCTCCAGTTTCAAACAAATGTGAACATTGTGGGAATCCTTATCATGTAAGTAGTGATTTTTTTAGTGATTCGGATACTCTGTTTGCTGAAAAATATATTATACAATTTTAGGTTATCATGATTGTAACAGTGACCATTTTATTTTAGGAATAGAGCCATAACTCAATAATGTCGTGGTAATGATCAATATCTACATTTTCATTTTGCTCTTAAGTTGAGTTTTTGCCAAACGTTTTATCCTTCTAGTAAATTATTCTGTTAATTCAGCCTTCATTGCGTCATGTGCTATGCGCATTGCATTGTTTCATTCCGAGGTACTTGTAAAATTCATCTCCCTTCATTGCCTCGATGTTCTGGCCGTCCCTAAGTTCAAAGTGACCTGGACCTATTTTGCCTCGTACGATGTTCGCTGTACGGGCACTTTTCCACTCCAAACCGCATTCCAATATCCATGGAGAATTGTTGTACAATCTTCAACATTTGCTCTAGCTAATTTTTGGTAGCTCCCATAAGTTTTAGGTCATCCAATCGATCAATCAAAATATACTTTATTGTCGAAAAACAAGTTTCATTGACAAAGCATGATCTTAAGTAACATAGGTAACATAGGCACGATTATTACATAAAACGTAAGGTTGCCAACTAACTAAAACAAAATAAACTAACAATGAAACAAACACAATTAAAATTAAAATTAATCTTTCAAAAATTCATTAATATTATAGTAGGCTTTTCCATATAAAAATGTTTTAAACTCTAGTCTAATTTTTTTAAAATCACCCAATCAGGCAGATGATTAAAAATTTGTTTACTTCTATAAATAATCGAATTCTGTGTCAATGCAGTCTTGGGTATATGGATCTGAATTTTAAGTTGTTGCCTAGTTAGGTAAGTTCTTGGATATTCTAACTCATCGTAATGTTTTTTGTGCATAAGGCATGCCGTGTCTAAGATAAATATACTGTACACTGTGAGTGTTTTATGCTTTACGAATAGTGGCTTGCAATGCTCCCAATATCCAACCTTACACATATAACTAAAGAGCGGAAAAAATGCAAGCGAAAAACCCCAATATATGCGCATTTAAATGCATAAAATTTTCAGAATATATGCATCGAAATGAACAAAAAATGCAAATATGCATTTTTATTATATGAAAAATTATGAACATTAATGTTATTTTAAATAAAGCCAGAACAATTTCTTTTTAATTAGGTAAACCCGTTCTTCAGAAATCCTATAATTTTTTACCTATACCACAGACTTATTTAAATAAATATAAATGAAACAAAAAAAATCGTAATAAAAGTTTTTATTAATAGATATACACATTGATACTTACATAGCAAGTTACAAAACATAAAATCTAAAACATAAAAATCTTACAGTGACAAAATATTATTTGCGATTATAAAAAAAATTAATAATACAATTAATAATTCAACAATACCATTGATACATTCAGATAATAGCAACTTGCACAACATACAATTCGTCAATGAACAAACTATTCTTTGCAGTTATAAAAACAATTTATAACTAAATGTTTTTTAAATTTTTCCAAAAGAAAATTGTGTCTTTTATCTGTAAACATATGTTTAAAAATGGAAAAACTTCGCTCAACATCTACAGAAGATATCGGACAGTATTTTAGTTTTGGAATTAAGTGTGTTTCTAATTTATACAAATCCAGTTCTCTTTCGAAATTAGTAAAATTGCCTATAAAAACTTCTGAAATATTTTTTAGGATTTTGAAGCCTGTGTTATTTTCAATTACTGACATAAATTTTTTTTATAACCGCAGCCCCAACAGTACCTGAAACTTTTTTGCAATGTACCTCAAATTGATTTATTAAAGCCACTGAATCTGTCAAAGAAACAGAGGTAGCCTCCAATTTCGTGAGTGCTATAGGTACAAAAGAATAATTTGTTTTTATAAATATTAAACTTTCTTTCCCTGTTGGGTTAGAAAAAAGAGTTTTTGCATTTATTAGAACGGCAGAAGACGAGTCGTTTAGATCTTCGATAACTTTTTTAACTAATTCAAAGTTCTCGTCATAAAATATAGCAGCGGCTAACCAAGATCCCCAGCGAGTTATTACTGGTTGTGGTGGTAATTGAGTATTTAGACAATTTACCTTATAAAATTGAACACGCGAAGGTGCTTTTAGAAATACTTTTTTTACTTGATTAATTAAATCATTTACCAATGGAAACTGGTCTCTTATAAAATCCTCTATTGATACCATGAGCCAAGCAAGTAACATGAAATAGGTTAGAATAAAATATTTTTAAATTTTGTGCTGCCTTAACCATATAGGGTGCAGCATCCGATAAAAGGAGTATGAAATTTTCTGACGGAACACTGTCGGGCAAAAAAAAAGTTGGTTAATGTTTCTTGAACAAATCTGGTTACACTTAAATTGTTGGTTTTTACCAATTGTTTGGATGCAATTAAATAGGATCTACCATAATAATTGGTTTCCCCTAAGACTCCAATCAATGCGTGTGCAATGTATCTCCCACATGAGTCAGTTGTTTCATCAACCACAAGATAAAAATAATTTTCACCCACTTTTTTTTTAATGTCATTTACAGTTTGTTTGTAAATGACATCAACACTACCTTTACGTACAGTTGACTCGTCCGGTATGTTAAATTTACAATATTTTGTCAAAAATGAATGTAAATTGGGGTTGCTCAGTTTTTAAGTGGTATATTGGCTGCCTTACATAAGTCCTCATTGAACTGGGCTTGTTCGATGTTTTTTGGTTTTTCTTCAAGACAATGTTGTATTGTTTGCTGGGAGGGTTCCCCTCGTTGCAATTTTCGCACGTTGAGCTGGTGTTTTGATGATTTGACATGCTGATCCACAATAAATTTTTTATCTGCATGAATCTGTAAAATCCAAAAAAGCAATAATTAGATAATTTGGGTTTACATTCGTTAAAAAATCGAATTTTAAAAAATCTTTCCTACTTCTACCAAATAAAATCTTTGAGTAGAAAACTTTTGTAAATACATTAAAAAATTATTCCAAGATGGCGGAAAGTGAAGATGTGCTGTTAACAACAGAAAACAAAAAGTGTAAATATTGTAAGACAAATGTTGAAAAAAATGGTGTGAAGTGTATAAATGGCCTAGTACATTACCATAATTCATGTGCCCTTCGTATAACGGGGCTGCAAGTCGTTAGTGGCAGTAAAAACCAAATTCGATGTGGAATTTGTGCAAAGAAAGCGCGGGAAGAGGAAAACCGTCAAACGATTGTGGAGAAAAACTAGAGTTTTTGCCTTTAGCATCTCTAGCTTAGAAGCTAGAGATGCTAAAGGCAAAAATTTGCTTATTGGAGGAAGAAAACAAACAGTTAAAAACCCCCGGCGATGTCTGTGCAAAGCTGGACAAGGTGGAACACATAATAGTACAAAGAATCCTGTCCCTTGAGGAAAAGGTAAACAAAAACATTGTTCAATCCAAAGAGAACATCTCAACAAAAACGGCAACCCCTACGAATCAGCCTGACGGACATTTAAGGTTACCATCCGAATCCGAAACCCGACCACGACGAGGTTCAGTTCTCCGCACACCCAACACTCCTCCAGCCGAAAATCACCGACAAGTCGCTAGTCTCCCGATGATGTGCAATCCGAACAGTATGGGGTTGGCAACGTTGAATCGGCGCTTTTTGAAACTGACGTGTTTGAAGTTGACATTGACGTTCCCACAGGCGGCAATGCCGGCAATTGTCAAAGTCAAAATGGGAAAAAAATTGAAATTGAAAGCTCCAACTCCAAAGGCAAAGAACTCTCATTGGGGCCAAGAAAAATGCCACAAATCCGGCATCTCAACAGCTGCAAAGGGAAAATATTCCTTCTCCAAACAAAGGTGATGAAGATGGCTGGACCAAAGTCGAGCAAAGGAGGAAGAAAAGTGCCTCGAAAAACCTAGACCGTGTTAAACTTCTGCGGCCAACTCCTGTTAGAGGTACAAGTAAGAATTTTGCTCTAAAAGTCGCAGGTAGAAATGCATTTCTTTTTCTCTCGGGACTAGGCCCCCAAGTAACTGCCGAAGAGGTCATTGACTTCTTAAAAAAACTCTACCAGTGTCACCTGTAAATGTGAAAAAATGGAAACTAAATCTTTACATCGAAGAGCTCTTTCAAGCTGGAAGTGCCTGTGGAACACAGGGCCCTTATTATGCCGCCAGACCTATGGGGAGCAGGTATTGTTATCAATCATTTTTTACATCTGCAGAGGAGTCCCCCCAACCCGGGAGGGGTCCCGCATCACTCTCGGTGAAGAGTCCTTTAACCACGCCTGTAACAATACTTCATCAAAATGTGTGTTCCATTCGAAACAAGATTGAGGAATTGGAAATGTTCCTATTGGACAGCCAAGGAAAAGTTGATTTTGTTTGTCTCACGGAGCATTTTCTTAGTGAAAGTGAACTTGCTTCATTTCACATTGAGGGGTATAAGCATATATCAAGTTATACAAGGGAAACACATCAACATGGAGGTGCATTGATCCTAACCAAATCTTCTATCGAGGCACTGGAAAGAAGGGACTTGGTCGAACTCTCAGTGGAAATGAGTTGCGAGATTGCTGCCATCGAAGTGAAGAGCATACGCCTGATTGTAATAGCCATGTATCGCCCGCCAGGAGGTGACTTCAATGTATTTATAAATGTGGTAACTAGTCTTCTTGAAATTTTAACTAATATTAATAATAATAATTTTATATGTATAATAGGAGATTTTAATATAAATTTTAATAACATGACAGGCATGACTACATGTTTCCTTGATATTTTAAATTCTTATGGGTTTTCACAACAAACTTTTAAAAATACAAGGCAGTTAAATTGCATTGATAATATCTTTGTTAATTTTGAGGATTCTTTAATTTTGTCAACAACTATCCTTGAGGCTGTTTTATCAGATCACAAAGCTGTTCAAATTGAGGTTGAAATCCCTATCATACGGCATACTAGCCATACAAAGCCAATTTTCCATAGACCCATGACATATGGGGGTATTCGGAATATGTTTCAAGTTTTAGAAGGTACTGATTGGGCATTTCTGCACTCTTCTCTTTCGGTGAATGATAAGGCATCATTTTTTATGACTTTGTTAGTAAATGCCATGGATGCGTCTTTCCCTGTAAGGAGGAGAAATGTGGTGGAAAACTGCCGTGTCTCCTGGTTTAACAATGATTTGAGGCAAATGCGTGAAACCTTACATTTTTTGAATTCTTTATATGCAAATACTGGACATCCTGAAATTGGGGATCAGGTAAGAACCTTTAGAAAGAGATATAGGAATGAGATTATATTTGCAAAAAAAAACAGGCAAATTCTCAATATATACAGGAAGCCGATAACAGAACAAGGGCAGCTTGGCAGATTGTAAGCCAACAGAGGAAAATCGTGAAAAGCGAGGATCCCATGGGCTTCACTTCATCTGAGTTTAACATTTTTTTTGCAGGTATAGCAGATGAGACTCTTAAGGGTGTACCATTGGCCACATTTACAGCTGACTTTTTTCTGGATCAGGCCAGTCAGTCATGTGTACCTACAGGGGGTTTTTCTTTTAATGAGGTCACATACATAGAGGTCAGAGATGCAATAAGTAATTTAAAGAATAAACATGCTAGAGACATTTATGAACTAAATGTTCCTCTTCTAAAAAAACTGAAAGAACATTTAATATATCCTCTAACAAAGCTTTTAAATTTTTGTATAAATGATAATAATCCAAGCAGTTTTAAAATTCAAAAGGTCATACCAATTTTTAAAAAGGGAAGTAGAAATGATTTAAATAACTACCGTCCAATATCTTTAATTCCAACCATATCAAAAGTGTTTGAGCTACTTCTAAAGAAGCAACTTTATACCTATTTCGAACAATATAAAATCCTTAATAGCTTTTAATTTGGGTTTAGAGAAAAACAATCTACTACAAAGGCAATTTTGGAGTTCATGGAATATGTGGTTGAAGGCTTTGAAATGGGTTCCCACATTGGGGCATTACTTTGTGACCTTTCAAAGCCCTTTGACTGCATATCCCATGAAATCCTTCTTAGCAAGATCAAACGCTATGGCTTGACTCCTGTCAGTTTGTCACTTCTTGAAACCTATCTTACTGGAAGAGTGCAGAAAACTTTTTTGGATGGAACTTTATATGAAGAATGCCAAATATCTCATGGTGTGCCGCAGGGCTCCATTTTAGGACCACTCCTATTCATTATTTATGTCAATGATATCGATAGGTCAATTGACTGTAGAGTGATGCTGTTTGCAGATGATACTACAGCTCTTTACAGGAGTTAGAGCTGAAGCTGTTTGAAGTGAAGTCCAATTTAAGCAGATGGTTCAGTGCAAATAAACTTAGCTTGAACATCAACAAAACCGAAGAAATGCTTTTTTCATTGCGCAATGTGGAGGGTGGTAATATTGATGGTTCAGATGTGGTGAGGTTCCTGGGTATCTTTCTGGATCCTAATCTGATCTTTGATAGTCATGTGGATTGTGTTGCAAGTAAACTGGCAAAACATATTTATCTCCTCAAAAACTTAAAAAGAACAGTTAATAGAAATGTTTTGCTAATGGTTTACCATGCATTAATACAGTCGACCTGCAACTATGGTCTTTTAACTTGGGGTCATGCACCTCAGAGTAGGAGAATCTTTAAGTTGCAAAGAAGCGCTCTGAGGGTTATCGAAGATCTGGGTTTCAGCGATGGTGTCAAGGATTCTTTTAACCGCCTCAATCTTCTTACACTACCATCACGTTATATCTTTGAGTGTCTAATATATGCAAGAAATAATCTAGATAAATATACCCAAAGGTCAGAAGTTCATAATCATCACACACGGCAAGTAAGTCTTCTAGAGATTCCATTCTCGAGACTTCATAAATCCTGTATCTCAACTACATATTATGCCCCAAGCTTTTTCAATAAACTTCCAAATGACCTTAAACTTTTGAACGGAAAACATTTTGCCTCCTCTGTAAAAAAAATGCTGGCTGATGGGGCTTTTTATAGCTTCGATGAGTATTTGCGGGCAGAGTTGTGAAAACCCAAACATATTTTCATGTAGCTAGTAGGATATAATAATATTTTAAGTATTAAAGTCTCCTAAGCATAAAATATCTTTTAAATTAAGTATTTACTTTATGTTTTAAATGTGTATTTTTAGTATATTTATAAAACTTGTATGTATATGTGTAAGATGTTTGTGATTTGATTGTAACATTTTATCAAGCATTTTATTTTATAATATTTAGAGAGCACCATTTTATTGACGATTGTAAGAAAATTTTTTGTAAGCATGAATAAACTTTACTTTACTTTACTTTACTTTAAAATTGTTAACATTAGCTACCAATAATTTGCCTGAAAACGTAATTTATAAAAGCAGCAATCTCTTTATACCAAAAAACATAATATATCTTTCTTTTTTTACTATAAAATAATTGAGTGGAAAAATTTTAAAAATTCTTTAAAATTGTTAACATTAACTACCAATAATGTGCTTGAATACGTAATTTATAAAAGCCAAAATTTCCTATTATACCAAAAAACATATATCTTTTTTTATTTACTATAGACTGGAAAAAAAATAAATGTGAAAATATGGTTTATATTCACAATTTTCGAACAAGCTGTACAAAACAGATTGGTGACATCCCAAGTGAACTCCCGATAGCTTTTTATACAATACGACATATGGAAGTTATTTTTCGGCATTTTAACAAACACTGGACAAACAGACACAGACACGATTCACTTTACAAAACGAGGCACACAAGAACGTTTCAAGTAGACGATATCAAAGATATTAAAAATTGCCACCTCTTTGAACTTTAGGATTCTGTTTGCAATATTAATTGCTTTTACTGGGAATACCCTATAGTGTGGGTTTATCCTGGCTAATTCTATGAAGTAGTAAAGTACCTCAGTCGCCCCCATTGTAATAAAATAAACTAACAAACACGTGCCGTGCAATAAACACGCAATCGAAAAGGGACGGACAGGGTCCTTATTTGACCATAAAATGCAGTAAATGCTCTATTATTGGAAAAAATGCATGTTTTGTACAAAACAGACAAAAAATGCAAAAAATGCATTTTGCATTTTCTCCGCTCTTTGCACATAACGAACTGCTCTCTTCTGAATAATAAAAACAGAATTAAACAATTCATTAGAACAATTACCCCAAAATGCAATGCCATATCTAATATGAGATTCAAACAACGAGAAATAAACCAACTTAGCAATATGTAAACTAAGTTCATTGAACGCTATTTTTACAGCATAGCAACCACTTGCCAATCTTTTGTTCAAATTTGTTACGTGTTCATTAAATTTAAGTTGAGTATCTACATGAATACCAAGAAATTTACGGCTTGTCCTGTTTTCAATTGCCTGTGTATCTAATAACAAATCATCAAAAAGAAATTTAAATGTCAACATGTTGGTTTTCTTAGAGTTAAAGCAAAGCAAGTTAGAGTAACACCAGCTCTTTTAAAGTTTTAGATCTTCAGAAATAATCGCTTTTAAATCTTCAATATGTTTTCCCTTCCAGGACAAAGTGTTATCATCAGCAAATGATGTTAATTTAGCCGTAATGGGGAGGTTATTAATATCATTTAAATAAAGTAAACACAATATTGGGCACAACACAGACCCCTGTGGAACACCATTGGTCACAGCTAAATTTGATGACTGAATATCACCTATTTTAACAAATTGTTCTCTTCCCGTGAAATAAGGCTCAAACCATGAGTATGAGACTCCTCCAAAGCCATAGATAGCTTTGTAAGCATTAATATATGATTTACACAATCAAAGGCTTTAGAGAAGTCACAAAACACAATGGCAACAAGCTCGCTTTCATTCAGACTGATAAATATCCGCTCCAAAAGATCAAACATGTCATCATGGGTGCCCTTAAAGGGTTGGAATCCAAATCGAGTGTCACTTATTATGTTGTGCTTTGAAAAATATTTTAACATTCTTTTCTTAACTAACTTTTCAACTATTTTTGACAACGTCGAGAGAAGTGATATTGGCAGATAATTATATGCATAGAAAAGTGATTTATATATACACGAAATAGAACTTTCACTGTATATATCCCCTCCATTTTTTGTTTTAATTCATGACTACACCGCTATGCGCTTGCATCGCCGTTTTTCGACGTCCCGACGTCAGGCGTCCGTCACAAAAGTTTTAAGTCATGTCAGGCATGTCAAATTATTATTGTATTTATCGTGTTGAGTTTTTTTTTGAGTGGTGAAATATGTTTTATTGTTGTGTTTCTTCCTGTAAGAACTCAAATAAGAGTTGTATGATGTTAAGATTTCCATATTTTGATGAATCGGTAAGTACCTATCAGTCCTACCACAGACCACTTTTGTGATGCAATTAATTACCTTTTATGCAATTAGTTTAACTACTCTATAAAATCTAAATTGATTAAAAAAAACAGATAAGAGTCCCAATAGAGTTTAGGCTAGGCAAATGTGGCCCAGATTGATTTAAGTGTGGATGCAAAAAATCCAATTTCACAAAAAGCCTGTGTTTGAAGTTAAAGACGTCATATAGCAAAATTACCTTATTTTATTCTGCATTGGAAAACATTTAAAGCCCTTTTTATTTTTTTTATATTAAAATTCCATTTTTATGCTTTGATACCATGTTGATCGAATTTTAAATATTGTTTTTCAAAGTAGGTAACTAATTGATGCATTATCTTTAATTTGGGTCAGGTTTAGTTTAGCGGAAATCCGTTAGCAACAAATTAATTTTTTTTTAGCATTAGAGTACCTCTCTCACCGCAGAGCAATCAAAATTTTTCGCCGCAAATACATCATTCTCATTTTCAGAAAAAAATTTAAATGTTTAAAAAAGCGGAAATTCATTAGAAAAAAATTATTGGCTATCTCTCTAACCCTAATTAACCAGAGTAAAAACACAAGCGCGCTACGTGTGCTTGTGTCTTCACTATCCCAAACCCAAAACTAACCAAAACCAAAAAGCGCGCGTAGTAGCGCGCTTCTCCCTTTACTCCTCCAAACTAAGTAAAAATAATCAAAACTAACTTTAATTAAGCAAACAAGCGCAATGAGACAAGCGTGCTACGCGCTTGATCAACCCCACATAATACCTAACCAAAATTAACCCAAGCTAACAAAACGCAAAATCTATTAAAACATATGCCAATTTAAAGATTTTCCATTTAAACAATTTCGGCGAAACACATTGTACATGTTTAAAGAGCAAATTACTAGCCAAATAGAGTTATCTAATTTTCATCTCCATAACAGATTTCCGATATTCTAAACTACAAAAAAAAAATCCATTAATTAGGCATTTTTCGATAAAACTAATAACACCATTTTATTAAATAGGGTTTTCTGGACCGGCCTCTAGCAAAACAAATAATAGGAAAATTATCCAAATGCAGATTTTTAGTTAAGTTATGATATAAAAAAATCTAATTTATTAAAATTAATTTATTTTAAATAAACATTAGATTTGGTCAACTCGAGTTTACAGATTAGTAATTTTAGCAGTAGGTATTGTGAAAGGTCAGTATTTCACATTCCTGTGTTATCAATGTTATTCGTATTTCTTATTACTTACTCTTTGAAATCCTTTACTCACTTTTAAAACCACTCTACAGCCTACTGTTTAAGCCATGGAGGTATAAACTCTATTCAATATTGGCATTTCACCATTTTAAATAATATTTACCTGTTACAGATATTTACGATCTGGATTTCGCGAATAGGGAATGAGAAATTGAAGCAGCTTCCTCGAGAACAAGTATATAAGAATTATAGAATATGTGCAAATCATTTTGCACCATTTTGTATTAATAAATTTCTACCCAAAGCGCCTTTGAAAGCAGGAAGTTTACCTACAATTGGGCTACCTGGTAAGTTTACGTGTAACTAGAATAATGATATACGGTATATCTGATGATAGAGGTTACAAGGTTACAAGAAGATAAATCACGTAAGCATTTCAGGTTTACTTATTGTATTGCTTTTAGGAATTCATGGAGAAGAATCTACACTAACCAATTCATTTTACTCATGGATACAGCCTGCAAATGAAAATGTCGCATCTATAATGATTAACAATGATGAAAACAGTGAAATAATGACTACAACGAGAATGATTAGGGATGAAAACTCTCCTGTTCCAGGACCATCTCATTTGCCAGGTACCTAATATTTTATTAAAAAACCTGGTGTAAAATTCTAATTAATTGCCAGTAACATTTCTTTTATATACAGAATAGTTTAATTTAAGGTTTTCTAAATATTGTCATTTATATTATAATATTTTCTAGTTTACATTTTTATATATTTTAATATATATTTATTATTATGCTAAGTATGGGAATCTCGTAAACCGTAATAGATAGAGGGTTGGTTAAAAGTTGCATTTTGATGCATAACAAATTGCGGTTTTAAAAGTTCGAACTACATTCGAAGTTCCCGAAAAAAACCGAAACTTTGCCCCCATTTAACCGACATTTTATCTATTACGGTTTACGAGAAAGCAAAAGCCACTGGCAGATACAACAGGAGTGAGTGTTCTATTTCGTGTATATATAAATCACTTTTCTATGATTATATGGGTTATCCAATTCACCCCCTTTATAAAGAAGCATAACCATAGCTTTTTTCAGGCAGTCTGGAAACACTCCTGTTAAAAATGAAACATTAATACACTCAGACAAGACATATAATACATTATCAGGCAAATTCACTGACATACAATCGTGCCCGACTGATTTAGTGTTCCTAATTTCTATAAAGATTTTGTTAAGTTCAAAGATATTTGTAGTTTCCAGTAAAAATGTGTCATTGATTGTGACATCTTATAAATAAGAACAAGGATCTACATTACTTTTTAAGTTTTGTTGTAATGTTTCAGCAACAGTACAGTAATAGTTGTTAAGAATATTGGGATCTAATTTAACCTTTGCAGGACCACTTTTTGTGAGTTCAGAAGTTTGCAAAACAAAGGTGTACATAATATTACTAACATGCGCAGTCGTGAGGGCCATACATCTAGAACTTGTTCCAAATTTAACGACAGAAAGCTGCATCAGGGCGTTGCGCCGAATTATTTCGAGGAGGGAAGTACCAGAAATCATGTATTCGGACAATGCAAAGACTTTCAAAAGAGCATCAATGGAATGAACCCAACTTTCACAAATTTTGTGTGAGCAAGAAGTCCAAGGGGAGGCCACTAAAAACCACATTGAGTGGCGTTTCATCGTTGAACGAGCTTCATGGTGGGGAGGTTTTTGGGAAAGACTTGTTAAAACCGTCAAAGATGCTCCAAAGTTAACTTTAGGCAAGACAAGTATTGATTGCGATGAAGTTCAAACTACGTTAACCTGAAATAGAAGCTACAATTAATGCAAGACCACCAACCTACGTTCATGACGATATAGAAGATTTGTTAATATTAACTCCAGCAGATTTCTTACTGGGCTGTGGATTTTCTATCGACATCAACGACCCGGATATCAAAAGAAATTACGTGTTAAAGCAATGGAAATAAGGAACGAACTAGTACAAAAATTTTGGAACAGGTGGACTACGGATTATCTACAACAACTAAGATCTGCAGTTCATACGAACGTAAATGTCAAATAAATTTGTTTCAAAGTTGGCGATATCGTTCTCTTACATGACCAAAATAGACCTCGCTTGTCATGGAAAATGGCCAAAATAACGCAGGTCTTCCAAGGAAGAGACGGCAAAGTTCGAGCGTGCGAGGTGAGGCTTCCGAATAGAACCCTCCTTAGACGACCCATTCAGTTGTTTTACCCGTTGGAAATCATTGCCGCCGGGGAGGATGTTGAAAAATGCGAAACTAATCAAACCTCAGATATAAACCAACCCTAATATCTTGAGTACCTCATCAAAGCTACGAAAGTATGCGAGATAAGAAATTTTGACAGACAGTGTCACTGTCAGTCTAATCGAGAAGTCGAGCCAATATAGGTTGTTATCGGTCTGGCAATTTATGTTTAATTAACGATTTATGCGTATTTATATATTACAATCATTTTGATGTTATCATGTTCTTCAGTTGATTTAAGAGTGTTTACGTACCCGGGCTGTATTATTTATTGACATATGCTGACATTTTTATAAATTCAATAATATACAAAAAAGTTTTGGCCTACTCGGTTTCTAGCGTAACCTAGTAACATTTTATAATAAAAGACTATTAAGATAATCGCAATGCTAAAATTTCTCCGTCGCTTAAAATAGCCCCAGGAACGTCTCCACCTACGAAGCGCTACGGAAACTAAATTATCCTGAAAAATGCAAATAAATAATCGATATTAACAAAGTTAACATGAATATCAGCAGAGGGCTCTGGATGACCGTAGTACTTTCAAACACTAACAGAGGGATGCTATTTTTCAAGCGCCGGCGGCGACTTGTTAGGAAACAAGTTGACCTTGACCACTTTGTCCGGATTTCGTTTGCCATTGTAGTTATGATATTATTTTATAATAAAACGATAAATCTAGTGTTTCTTATAAACCGCCAGTCAGTTGCAAAAATTTTAATATAAACCTAATTTACGTATACATTATTGGTCATCTGGAATGATTAATTTAATTTTGCTGATAAACTCTTGTTAATTAAAAGGAAATTTTGCAAATAATTTGCTGGTCAATTGAAATGATAAATTAACTTTTCATATAATCTTCTGGTTAATTGAAGTAATCAATGAAAGGACCCCGCACCCGACAAAGAGAGCATTTCGGAACCATACGATTTTCTTTAAATTTTAATATGTTGTAGGTATGGATAAGTACTTCACAAAAATGTATGTTAGAATATGGTGCCCCCCCCCCCCATTTGGCTACCGTGGCATATCAAAGTTACGGTAATCAAAATATATATTTTCATTTTTTTTGCATTTTAAGCTAAAAAATAGTCTATATTTAATGGATTGTAACAGCTGTGGGTATACAAAATAATTTTTAGGATGTAAGCCCAGTGGCGTACATAAAAATATTAACAAATTGTGAAAAATATTTTTAATATTTTTATGTACGCCACTGGACTTAAATCTTAAAAATTATTTTGTATACCCACAGCTGTTACAATCCATTAAATATAGACTATTTTTTAGCTTAAAATGCAAAAAAAAAATATGTATTGTGATTACCGTAACTTTGATATGCCACTGTAGCCAAATGGGAGGGGGCACCATATTCTAACATACATTTTTGTGAAGTACTTATCCATACCTACAACATATTAAAATTTAAAGAAGATCGTATGGTTCCGAAATTCTCTCTTTGTCGGGTGCGGGGTCCTTTGGCATAAAACTGTTGCTAAATCAAGATTACCAATTGATTTTTCTCATAAACTGATATTCAATTGAAACGATAAATCTAGTGTATCTTACAAATCGCCCGTCAATTGAAACGACACATATTAAATTTTCATATAAACTGCAGGTGAATTGAGAAGGTAAATCTAATTTACCTATAAATTATTGGTCATCTGGAATGATTGAATTTTGCTAATAAACTCTTGTTAATTCAAACTAAATTTTGCATATAAACTGCTGCCCAATTGAAACGATAAATTGACCTTTCATATAATATGCTGGTCAACTGAAGTAATCAATGAAATTTGGCATATAAACTGTTGGTAAATCAAAGCGAACAATTGATTCTTCTCATAAACTGATAGTCGATTCTAACGATAAGTCTAGTGCTTCTTACAAACCGCCAAACAATTGAAACGATACTTAAATAAAATATTCATATAAACTGCAAGTCATTTGAGAAGTTAAATCTAATGTATCTACATATAAATTATTGGTCATCTGAAATGATGAATTGACTTTTGCCGATAAACTCTTGTTGAAATGATAAGATAACTTCATATAGTCTGCTAGTAAATTGAAGTAATCCATCAAATTTGACATATAAACTGTTGGTCAATCAAAGCGATAAATTGATTTTTGTGATAAACTTATGGCACTTAAGCACCCCACGCTTTTTAAAATAAAATCATATTTTTGAATCACTTTATTCTATTTTATAATTTTTTAGATCGGTTTCGATCAAAGCGTGTTTTTTTAGTTTTTTAAACTATAATTTCTTTTGGACTAATAATTTAGGTAGCAGAAAATTACTAAACATTTACGCAATCCCCTAAAATAATTATTAAATGAATCAATAGGTGTGCCTATGATTTTTTTTCTCGAAAGTTTAGTGCGGTTTCGATTAGATGCGACATTGCGACCGATAAACTGTCAAATATTTTTTTTAATTTTGTGTAACAATCTGCTTGGCAGGAAAGTGAAAATATTAAAAAGCTGTCGTAGATGCAAATATTCACATAAATTATGTTTCTGTTCTAACAAAAGTTGTGACATATTATTTTTTGCTCGATTTTTTGTTTTATAGAAAATGTTTGGTAAGTTGATACGTTAAATTGGGAATGTGACTTGTCTTAACCTGAACATATAGCGTGAGCTGGGACATGCGACAGGGAAAAATAGAAGGCATTTAATTATACATTGCACTTGTGTTTATATTTGGAAAGTAAGAAAACGAAATAAAATTAAAATAGAAGTGAAATAAAAGTCTTGTCCACTGCGAGATTATGGACTACTTCTTCAACTTAAAATTAAAATGTTTTTCTGTAAACAAAACAAAACCTCTTAAAATTTCAAAAATTTTTAAACCAAGTTTAAGCTGTATTGTTGCTTAAAACATTAAAAAAATTATATCAACAATACATATGTATTGCAAAGTGCTTTATATTAAATTTAATCTGAGTATAAAATTGAAATTAACGCATCGACCTACCAAACGCTGATGTGTATAGAATAAAACATTTCTCTCAAATTAATTTCTACATTTTAGCATTTTGTAATTTATAAAATGATTTTAGGTATAGATATATCGAGTTAAACTCTAAAATAGCCATAGCACGAAGCTCCCAAGAAAAACGATGGGAAGCAAAATGTGTGCATTTTATATTCATTTAACAAATTGCACTTTTTAAATCGGTTATAGTAGCCGCAGCATACCCACGCCTGCCATGCACGACGTATTGCAGAAGACGCCGCCGTCGGTTACGTCCTTTTTTAATAATTAAAAAAATGCTAATATTCCGCTCGCATGAAAGATGGTTTGCCTAAATCAGGCTATGGGTAAGAAAACTTAAAAACGTACCCTCCAACTGAGTCCAACTACATGTCCTAATTGTTCGTTTTTAACTCGGAAACGGTTAAAGGAAGCCATTTACATCTTACCATCAATAAAATAACATTTTCCAAAGTATATGCAGGGAGTTATTTTTTTTCTTCAAAATTTCTACTTTTTCGAAATATTTCTGTACGGAACTGTCATACGACCTTCTCGATGCCAAAATCGAATTCGGCATTCCCAAAAACCCCCTCCTAAAGTATTCGAAACGAAAAATATCATCCACCTACGAAATTCCCTATTTCGTGGCTAAATATGAAGAAAATGCTCATTTTTAAGACGAAAATAGTATATTATTTCATATGGAGGAAAAGTAACTTTTCCTCCAAATAAAATATGCTGTTTTTTCTTCAAATGTCGACAAATTAATGCAAAAACATCTCTTTTTAATAGTAATAATAATTATTATTATTAAAGATAAGTGGGCTCGCAAGGCGGCTTAGACCGGTGGTGTCGGTGAATAGGCACAGGTTGTTGCTATAGTAATGTAACATAAAGCTGTCAGTGGACACTGTCAACAATAATTATTTTTTTAAAATTGCATCTCCGATTGCGTTTTAATTCCGTATTGATAAGCAGTTATTGAGTAAGTTCGATTAAATAATAACCAATTTGTTCCTAAATTAGTGATTTTTAGAAATGCAGTACACAAATCGAGTGATAAATACAAATTTTAGTTTAATAATTCTTGAATTGTTGACGCTTGCTTTGTTGTATGATTGTATCTATGTTGCTACGGTAACACTTTTACCTCCGCCGGCGGAAAAGTGAAAAGTAAAGCTCCGGCGGAGGAAAAATGAAACTTCACGGCCGCCTACACAGTCGAGTAATGACGGATTTACTGACGTTTGAAGAAATAGTTATTTACATTACAAGCTGCGAAAGTTTACTTTTAGGTGCGAGGTGTGTTTAAATAGCCGAGGCGAAGCGTAGCGTAGCCGAGGCTATTTGAAAAACTCCAAGCACCTGAAAGGGCTTTCGGAGCGTGTAATGGATTAAACTTTTCATTCTCCCCTCTCGATTTCTTAAAATACACATATTCAAATTTAATGCTGAAATCCCCAATCGCTCATGTCAATTAAAAATTATTAGTTTGACACTTATCAAATAATAATATTATTGAGTAGTTAAGTTGATAACTTGGGTATTTAGCGAGAGTTTAACAAAACATGAGTTCTATTGAAGCATCGAGAAATTAATTATTCTCGTTGTATTGAAGAAGCAGCGAATATTGCGTGCAGTTGTAGCTTGTTACCAGATAAATCTAAAAATCGGTACAATCAAGTCTATGAAAATTTCGTTAAATGGTGTACAACTAAAGATGTGTCCCTAATAACGGAAAACGCATTATTGGCAGTGCCGCCGTTGCTTTTGGACAAGATTTCAATCAACATTTGCCATTAAATATTTCAGGTTCATATAACTGTTGTAATTTTAGATTTAATTTTTATTCTAAATAACGTTTGGCATTGACAACGTTGACTTGACATTTTAATTTTTTTCGTCACCCAGGGCACGAAAGTTTTTCATACTTAGCAACCTATCACCTAGCATGTTTTACTTTCGCTTTCGCTTGCCCTTTTAAAACAGAAAATTATAATTTCGTAGAGGGGAGAATGAAAAAGATATTTTATCGAATACTTACGTTATTTGATGTCCTATCGAAAAATGTTATAGAAGCGTGTCGTTTCGATCGACCCTCAGACGACGCAGACACTGGCCCAAACCATGCCCAAACCGATTTGAGATATCTCACTCCGCTACGGAGAAAATTGGGAAAATAGAAAAATTACGTTTAGCCAATTAAAAAAAAGAAACGTCGTACGTCGTACGATCGAACGAAATACTGCGCGTTAAAGTACCCCAAGAAACCCATCTTTTTGCTATATACCGTTTAGTTATAACGCTTATACCGTATTACAATAATTAAAGCCGATTTAATGAAAATCTCGATTTGTTTATCGTAATTTTTTTTGAAAAAAATAGTTAGTTTTTAAGTTGGAAACGGTTAAAGGAATCTGTTAACTTCTCGCCATAATAAAAATAAATTTTTTAAAAAAACAGGGTGGTAAAGAAATTTATTTTTAAAAAATTTCTTCTTTTTTAAATTCCTCCGTTATTTAGCGTCTGACGAAAAAATTCATAAAAACTTTTTATTCCAAATTATCATTACATTTTCTTTTAATTTAATAATTTTTGAGATATTCGCGAATAAGTTCGAAAAAACGTCTTTTTTAAAAAGAGCGATTTTTTTAATTACAACGACAACTATAAATTAAACGCTATCAAAATACATATTTTTGGTAGCAAGTGTTTTTTTCGTCTGCCCCGTAATTTTCGAGTTAGCTCGTGTTCGGTCTAGGTCGAGCTCACGTTCCCGCAATACCTAAGTAAATTAAAATATGTAACATACTCCCAAACCTCTAATTTCAAGTTTATTTTATTCTAAAGAAAGAAATGACCTTGTCAATATCGGAGAATAGTATTCAGATTATACAAGTATTAACCAGTCCCTTACTCCCCCAACTGCCAGTTTGAATGATGCATTCCTGCCCCAAGGTCAATAAACCTTGTTACTGCCCGATATATTTATGCCGACAGCATACGACACCCCTTTAAAAATGAAATCTGTATTTACCAAGTGCAGATTGTCGTCAACAAAGGGGAAAATATTTTTACTGAATATTTTAAATGAAACTATATCTTTTCGCCATCTATCAGAGTTTTGGTGAGTTACTTAGGTTTGGAGAATTTTGTCCATAAGAATTATCTTAATAGTCTTTTATTATAAAATGCTAGTAATTATTTTTAGATGATGACATATACATCGTTTCTTTTCTTGGACTGCATGGAATAACCGGCCTTTTTTATATTTGCGGCAGGTTTTTTTTTAATATATGTATGGATAAGACGAAATTGTATAAAATAAAGTAATTCGATATTCCAAATCACTATTTCAATAAAATTTTTAGATTGGTGGTCCAATATGGACTGCTCCAATGCACTCGCCAGAGTTTGTGAGGGAAGTTCTAAATTCAGCTTCTACAAATTTAGGAACCTATAGAAGGATACAAGGAGTTCTTAGTGTAATCTTGGAAGAATTAATTGATGTACCATTGTATTACACTCTGGAACGTCTGGCTAGTACTATTCGAGTTGAGACCCCATCTATGATGGCTATAAGGTAATCATTAATCAGTTTAAACTGTGTGTATGTTCAAGTTTTTCAGGGTTTATTGTGGACATAATTATTTCACATTAATCAACATAAAGTGTGCCATATACATTTTCCTAGCTGAAAAGGATTGCCATAAAATACTGATCAGCTTGCTTCGTCTCTATCAGAACTGTTCCGAGCGGCAGAAACAATAGCATTCAACTCATTCTGACCCAATATTATGAATTCTCTAACCGTAACGCCTG